>CM051259.1:64151954-64371954 GCA_027921565.1 Artemia sinica
ATTTTATCCAAAAAAGTTATAAATACACAAATTGATTATCTGAATTACCCTTAAGCGTAATAATTTACCTAACAATCAAATTTTTTTAGTGGTAGGCCTATACAAATTTCGAATTTTTAGCTTTGGCTTGATTATGTCACTGTTGCCGAGATTTCAAGAAATACAGTTAATCAAATTTAAACTAAAATCCTACCAGCAAGCCAAATTATAAGTATTGCAAACAAGGCCGTATCCAGGGGGGGGGGTTACCCGGTTTGAACCCCTTCTCCCCACCCTCGAAATGTTTTTTGACTCGTAAAAACGTAACAAAAATGGACATAAACAAATTTTGTATGTGTTTTTTGAGGTTTTTTTGTGTAAACCCCCCCCTAAAAGAAAAACTAGTACCCCCCCCCCCCGAAAACAAAAACCCTGGATGCGCTTCTGATTTCAAAGTACAAAATCAGAAAATTGTTTTAAATCGTCTGATTAAAATTTCCCTACTTTCTTTTCTTTTTTATTTCTTCTTTAATTTTATTCTTCCTTTCTCTAAAAAAGTTTCTTCTTTCCTGTTAGGTGATAATGACTTTTCCAGTCATAATTATCCAGCTCGAGTCATGCTTCTGAATTTTAATAAGAAGTATTATACTGACACTGCTTCTACCAATTTGCAAATCTTGCAGTGGCACTTAGGATTCAAGGCACTGGATTATATTGAATATTTTGAGCCTTCAATGAGGATGTGCTCAGCCAGGCTTTTCAGTGAAATTGAGAGGTTGTGGTATTTGAGGCAATTCGACAGTTTATTTTGAATATATTTCTGAGGTAGTATCAGGACATTGCATTCAATTAAGCAATGGTTTTATTGTTAAATTTCAAAAACTGCAATATGGGAAAGAGGGAGTAAGCGACAATAAATTGGGGATCAGTAAATTCTTGGGGCTACAGGAAACTTGCACCTGAAAAGATTCAATAATTTTTTATTGAATTTTAGAATAAAATAGAGAGAAATTAAGCTTATGATTATTTGTTATATGGGCATCTGAAAATCCCCCTGGAAAACTTCTCTGGGGGGAGGGGAGGGGTAAGTTTCACAGCTGGCTGGTCTAAAATCTGACAAGTTTGCATAATTTTATTACCACAACAACTAACCAAAATACCAGAGGGGCTAGAAATAATTTGGACATGCATATATACACCTTTGAAGCAAGTACTTTTGAAAGCAATATAGAATGCTAAATATCTATATCACATATATGCTGTGAGTAGATGGCATAATAGAATTTTTTTTTAGTCAAGCGGCCCTCGACTGCTTCGGCGAGAACCTAGTATCTACAAACAAAAAGATCAATTTTAAGTCTGGGACAGACCTCCTCCAGTCCCGATCCTGCAAAACCAAAGGCTAAGTCAAGATTTTTCTATATATTATGCTTTTTTTTAGATATGATCTAGGATGTAAAAGTGTGAAAACAGTGTTTCACCGGTTTTCCACAGACAGAACCTAGCACAGATGTACTAGAATTATAAAACCTAACATCTAAGTCCAGCAAACAACGGACTGGAAAAGATGAAAGAAAACGGAATTCAGGAAACCTATTAACGAAAATCATATCTTCGCCTATTTCTCCCAGTAAAAAATGGAAAAGATAATTAGTTTACAATTTTCTTGAAAAATACAAATGGTAGGCTTTGAAAGAGGACTCGCGTGTAATTGGGCCTTTCATTCTACTACTACTAACAACTCACCGCAGTACCAAGCCGCCTGAGGCCCACACAGCTACGCACGCTCCTCCTCCCCCGATCTATTGAAAGCCTCCCTCTTTACACCCTCCCAAGAAGGTCTCATTTCCCCTAAATCTTTGTTTATGATACCTTCCCACCCCAACCGCGGGCAACTTGCTTTCCATTTACCCGTAGACGGTTGGGCCAAAAAGGACAATCTTTAGCAATCTGTCATCCTTCATCCGCAGAACGTGCCCTAGCCATCACAAATTTTCTTTCATCATAGCCCTAGAAAGCGGAATTGAACCACGCTTTTCGTACAGTCTACTGTTTGAAATACCTTCAGTCAGCCGGGTACCCAGTACATTCTATTACTGATATGAAATATTTCTATAGTTGGATGAACGGATAATTTTAACACCAAAAAATATGCTGGCCAACGATTTGAGTCCAGAACCCTTAAACCCAAAATAGGAATCACACCAATACAGCCGACGACATGAAATCCGGCTAACGAAGCTAAATTCGACTCCTATCAGAATCTTGGATTAAAAAGAGTTAAATTCTTGGTGGTGTATAATTGGACCTTTTTTCTTCTTTTAAAACTGATATGAAAAATTACAATAAATAGATAAACCGATATTTTAAAACCAAAAAACGACGGTCTAGGATTTAAATCCAGAAGCCCCTGGACCCAATAGGATTCACACCAACACAGCCGACGACGTGAAAAATGGCTAGCGAAGAGAAATTCGACTTCTATCCAAACCTAGCACTAAAAAAGACTTGAAAGTATTAATAGAAAACAATTGTGTCTTCAATTCTACAACTGATACGAAATATTAAAATAGATAAATATATCGATAAATAGATAAATATATCGGTAATTTCAAAATAAAAAAAAACAGGCTGGTTCAGGATTTGAGCCAAAAACCCCCTGGGGCCAAAGTGGGAATCACATCAATAAAGCCGACTGAAATACGGCTGAAGAAGCGAAACTCGACTCCTATTAGAACCTATTATTAAAACAAGGTTAAAACTACTCAAAATACCATAAGAATAATTACAAGCCCTGGAAACAGGAATAAGAAATATGGCGGCAAGACCATAAATACAAAAATAATTATCTATGCTTAAGTTAATCATATATATTCGTTATTTGTTTTTACAACTTTCTTGTAAGTATTCTATTAAAATAGTTTCCTTTCCCAATTTTCTTTCCTTTACTTTATTGTTTGATGTGACTCAATAAATGGTGGTTGCTTGAAATAATTCATTTCAATAAGTTGCCTATTCTGAAAATAAGCGGGTTGACCTAAGTTAATTCCCTCACTAATTGTTCAACTTGTTTCAACTACCGTCAACAGTTGAGACCTCCGCCTCTTGAGAATGAGGTGCATCCTTTAGGCATAGGGATGGATCTTTGGGGGGCACGTTTTCTTCGGTAATGCATTAGGAAACCAAGTATTTATATATGCAATATATTTATAGAGCTGACCAAGAGTTATTGCCGAGTAAATTACGTGCCCAAAAAACGAAATTAAAAGACGATTTTTCTTCACTGCAAAAGCCTCAATGACATTTTTGTGGAATCTCCATGAACAGCAGACTGGGCTAGACATCTCGGTCTTTCTTGTACCGTCTCCCACTTCTTGTTCTTCGGCGAGTCATTGTAAGCCCTAAAGTAGTTGCAAAAGACTGAGTTTTGTCGAAAATAGGAGTGAAGGCAGGGACAGCATCTTGTCACATTGTCATTGTTCTGAAAAGAACAGTGTTTACGTCTCTACAAGCGGTAACCAAGTCGCAGTCAACTGACTGAAGTCTTGCACAAGGCAACGCCTGGCAGAAAAGTTCCTTTACAACATGGAGACACATAATAGACTGATACTGGTTCACATCATCCAGCATTTGCAGCACTTCTATAGACATTTCTGTGTTATTGTTTCCCTCTAGAGCTACGAGAGAACCCAAAAGTGGTTGTTAGTGCTCAAAGAAACACATCAATCAGGTTCTATTTTCACGAATCCAGCAAGTTTGTTGATTTTTTATTTCAGATTTCAGGTTCCGAGTCGCTAACCACCGTAGAAATCGCAGACTTGCGATAGTTAAGAATAAATGCTTAAAAGAGATAGACGAAATGACAAGACTGAGAGTAAGTGCACTAAAGTGGACATAAAGTGCCTCTAGATAGTGGCCCCACCACCTTTTAGATTACCGCTCATCGCTACCGCACCATACCCCATGGCTAACCATCTTGTTTAGGTCATACCCCAAGGCTCTCAAGAAAATGCAGAATTGACGAAGCGATACCTTGTCCAGTTAGATTCGTAACTGGAACAAAACCAAGAAAATCTTCACGAAGTTTTCAAGCAGATACAGGAGAAACAGACTGCTGCTATACATTGGAAACGTCTGCCGTTTTATCAGCAAGTACAGAAAAGCAAGGAATTGCGTTTATTTTTTTGACAAAGGACTGTTGGAGAATTTCTATGCAAGCGGCAATAATACTATTTAAGGAATTGGAGAGACATACGTTGCATTTGCAGCTGCAGAAAGAAGATGTTTTGCCAGAATTTCGACATCATGCCTTGCCCTTAGTGGCAAAAGAGATCGAAATGACCATCACTTTGAAACAGTTCTGGATCCGTGATTAAAATAACCAGAACCGCTTGTGCCCCACAGGGTAAGCTGTTGCCTTTCTCAAAATATTGCAGTTCCAACAATCAGCCTCAGTTTCTCACAACTTGCCTGAGCCTGCGCTGCCCTTGCTGTGTTTATCTGGTTGATGATGTTACCTTGCCTATTCACCGCCACAGAAATGAAGTTGTCTGCATTTAAAGTACTTTTTATTTTTGAGAAACAGTGTTTGCTGGTGACTTGCGTAGCCTCCAATTGCATAATTCCAGTTTCTTTGCTGATAAAGTATCCTAAGCGCTGTTGACTGACTTTGCCAGCTGTCTCGGACGAAAAAAAGAAGACAGAATCAGCAAAAAGCACTGTCCCCAGAAGAAGAAAATGACATCTAGCTGAAAAGAATCAGCCAACCCTACAAAAACCCCAAATTTCTTTTCCCAGATGCTGGAAAAGTACAAAAAATATCTTGAGTCCAAGGGTTCTTTAGCAGATGAAGTTTGGACGCTCCTTCAAACAACGACAATTTGTGGATAAATCGTCCAATGCCGTTTGGAACCGAAGAAGACTGTGTAATAGTGTGCTGTGAAGTGACTTTATCGAGTTGACTGGAACGTGGATTAAGTTTAGAAACATCAGCAAACGCTTCCGTGTTACTTAAACCCAAAGGGGCAGATGAACAATCCGCAGACACCCACCGATGCCACCCTCAGAAATATCGATTCTTGTTTGCTTAGGTGCAAAAACAAAATTATTTTTTTTGACAAAGTCAGAAACTAAACTGACTGAAAAAAATTTCTTACAACCTCTTTGGTGTAACAATTAAACGTTTCAGAATTACAAATGGTGTAACTTATGACCCATTGACTACAATAGATTAGTGATTATTAAGGTTTCTGTAAGCAACAATTTGTTTACATGCATTTTTGTTACTTTTGTATTAGCAGGACGTTTTTTTTTTTTTTTTTGGGGGGGGGGAGGGGTGTTAAACCCCCCCCCCCTCCCCCCATGGATACGGCACTGCAAGAGCTATTCAGAGTTAAGCCTGTTGAGTTGAGTTGAGTTGATTTGAGGTCACCTCACGTCTTCAAGGACCTTGTGACCAAATTTCGTGTTATTTATCTTTCTTTGATGTGCAGTAATCTTCCGACTGCTGCAAATGAAAAGACGGCACATTATACAATTTTATAGATAGGCACTACACATTTCCAAGTTTATCAGTCATTGACAAAAAATCCAATATGAGATTAGTTATTGTTAATGAATGTTCACTATTCCATGTAGCATGATTTATCTGCAATGGTAAACCATACAATTCAAAAAAGTCCTTAATCTTTTTCCTATATTTTACATATGATGGACAATCGAACAAAATATGTTCCAATGTTTCATTTATTCCACAGATTTCGCAATTGGGATTTTCACCATAAAAACGCCCCATATAACTTCCTGTGCCACAATGTCCTGATCTTATACGAAAAGCAGCTCTTCCTCTTTGTCGGTTAAGATGATGGTAAATGCCAAGATTTGATTTGGCTGAGGTCATGCTGTCATTGCTAATTCTGCTTGTTGCTGTATTACTTAGCAATAATTGGTCATTTCTTATTATCTTTTGTATTATATTAGCAATCTGGCTAATTTCATTTGGTGTGTCTGGCATTAAAACCTCACCATCCAATATGGCTTCTTTTGCTAGTTTGTCCACAGCCTCATTACCAGGGATCCCAGCATGACCAGGCAACCATTGTAAAGATATTGACCAGCCACTATTCAATGAATCAAGCAACATAGAGTAACATTTATGAATTTCAAAACTTTTATTCTTTTTTAGATGGAAATTTAGAATTGCTGTTAGAACACTCTTAGAGTCACAAAATATTACATATGGTTCATGCTTTTGGCAATAACTTCTGATCACATTGACGGCAATTTGAATTGCAAGGCACTCTGCCTGAAAAATTGAAGAGAGAGGGGGGAGACAATACTTTTTACTTATTTGCAAACTAGGTATTAAACATGCCAAACCGACTCCCTGATTATCTTTTGAACCATCAGTGAACACCTGGATATGATACTTATATAGGGATTCTGTAAGTCTCTTAAATAAAGGAAGTGCATGTGGTATTATGATTGCAGGGAATTCAGTGCTTCCTGATAGGGATTTCAGTGTCCAAGGGGCGATTTGTATCACTGAGGGAACCTTCAATGCCATTGTTAGGTTCAGTCTAACCTCTTCTTCATTTAGCAATGAAAGAGCAAATTCAATGCAATACTGCTTATTCCTTTTCCTGGATGGATTTTTTGTGAGTATTCTACCAGTCTTGATGATTCTGGTTTTAATAGGATTATTGTCACTGATCCAAACCTTTTGAAGATAACTTAGTGCTTGAATTTTCATACGGGTCAAAATTAACGGTACTCCAGCTTCACTGTGTAGAAATTTTGTTGGCGTTGTTTTCCTGGCTCCAAAGGCAATCCGAAGTGCTGAATGCACTGCAAGAGCTATTTGCAGTGCTATTTGCAGTGCAGACCCGTATGAATTTTCATACGGGTCAAAATTAATGGTACTCCAGCTTCGCTGTGTAGAAATTTTGTTGGCGTTGTTTTCCTGGCTCCAAAGGCAATCCGAAGTGCTGAAGGCACTGCAAGAGCTATTCAGAGTTAAGCCTTGAATCCACCACTGGAAATTTTGAACTTTTTGCCTAAATAAAAAGTTCATTTGAGTTTTTACATTAAACCGTAACCTTCCAAATATAACAACTTTGCAATTTTACTTTGCTCTCCCCTTTGCCTTGTGATATATACACCCAACCCTATCCTGTAGCCACTCTTGTCAAGACACTTCAAACAGGAAGAAAAGTAGATTTTTTTTTTTTTTGAATTTATTGCGCGACATCACAAAATTAAAAAAAAAGTCTGATAACTATCGATCATATCATTTAAATATTTTGTTTGGAACAATAGATATTTTGCCCAAATATATCAATTCCACTGAGTTATAAACATTTAAAACCACAATCAATTAACATTGGCATGTAATTGCGAAACATCCAACTATTATTCGAAAAAAATTACACACGCATGGAATGAGAAAAACAACCATATCTTGTCAGGATAGAGCCTACACTTTGTCGCCCATCTTTGCTTTCGAGGTCTGCAAAGAAAAAAAAAAGAAGACATTTTAGAATAGGAGTCTCAAAGATGCGTTCTACGGTCATGAGTGGCTTCGAGACCTTTAGAAGCAGCCTAAAAATAATAATCAATTATAATAACATAATTAACATCATAGTTGATAATTCATAAATAATAATACAAAATGGAAACTAAGCTAAAAATAAAATTTTATACATAAAATAATAAGAATAATAGTAGACGGAAATAATAAAGAATATGATTTATAGCATTTTCGCATGCTTGCACCAAATTAAATTAGGGATACAGACCGCTCTGCAAGAAAAAAAAAACAAGCTTCTATGCATTTATAACGAGGAAGTTGGCTACTATCATAAAAAAGAAACGTATACCAACGCTATAGAAACGACTTTGTATAAAACTTAATCAAACCTGGTAGAATCGATCGCTTCAGTCAAAATCTTCATATCTCTTACAGTCAAAGAAATAAATGAAATGATTAAATAATCTCTTAAATCAGGAAACAACACTCCCAAGACGACTACTTTTGACTACCCCTGATTTTTCACCCAAATTTCCCCGAGTAAAACCTAGTTCGAAATGTCCCCGAAAATTAACGGTCGTGAATACACGAATATTAACACAAAATACAAACCGTTAATTTTCAGGGAAATTTCGGAAAGCCCAATTTCTTTTGGAAAAATTCAGGGAAACCCCTGAAAGTTGGGGGATAGGGGAAGCCCTGTTTTGAACACCTATTGACGAACAGTGTCATAATGATTAATGTGAAGATCCTGACTCAGAAACCAATCCCTGATCAATTTTTACCCTGATGATCCTACAAGAGCAAGAAGGCATTCTCAAAAACGCACAAACTACTACTACACTGAAGGCTGTATCCATGAAGGAGGGAGGGGGAGTTACCGTGTTTGAACCCCCCCTCCAAAAAATTTTGGTCGACGCGTAAAAAGTAATAAAAATACATATAAACAAATTTTTGATGCGTTTTGTAATCTTTTTTTGTAATCCCCTCCCCCCCCCCCCCAAAAAAAAAAATAACTCTCCCCCCCAAAAATTTTGGATACACTCTTGCTGCTACTATAAACAGCTAACTGTTGCACTAAGTCACCCGAGGTCAACATAACTGCGCAAGCACCTACACCTCTTCAATATTTTCAATGCCAGACTCTTTACCCCCTTCCAAGTGTTTCCAAATTTGTTTTAAATAAAAAAAAAAGTACCGAATACCTGGTGCGGTGAATGTTATTTCTCTAAAGGATTCCTATCGAAATTTGGAGTTTATCAGCCAATCAAGCTGATATTCAAAATTATTCAGCCTATCAGGCTGAAGTTTACACGTTAATTTTCAGAAAAGAGTTCTTTCAGAGACTTGTTCCATTTCTATGATACTTATGTTAACTTCCACCTTCTATAAAACAGTTCTTGATAATTTTGGTGGATCAAAAGTAACCAAAACTCTAAAAATAAAAAATTTAATAAAAATAATTTCATCAATAGAATTGGCTTTTTATGTTGATTCCAAATATGTTAAGTTCATTACGTTTATTGTTACCCATTAACAGTTACGAGCCTAAGAAAATTCGCATGATTTCGGAAAAAGAGAGGAAACACCCCCAAAAAGTCAAGTAATCTTAATGAAAATCACGCCATTAGATTCAGCATATTAGAGAATACTAATGTAGAGGTTTCAAGCTCCTATATACAAAAATGTGGAATATTGCATTTTTTTTGCCATAAGAAAGATCACGGATGCGTTTTTATTTGTTTTCTCCAGGGGCGATCGTATTGAACGAGTGATCCTAGGATATTGAGGGAGGGCTTATTTGATCGGAAATCAAAAGTTCTAGTGCCCTCTTTAAGTGACCAACAAGATTGGAGGTCAACTAGCCCCCGTCACGGCCCCCCGTGTTTCCCCAAGTTCATTGGATCAAAATTTTGAGGAAGTCATTTGATTCAGCATAGTTAAAAGGTCTAATAACTATACCCTTGAAGATACAATTACCCGCCATAGTCTCTGGGGAAAGGTCTGTAAGTTAAGCAATTTGCTCATTGTTCCAATATAAAATTTGTCGTTGGGAAATATAAGGATTTGTCGTTTTTTTGGGGGGGAGGGGGGTATTTTCTGCGGGGTTGAGGAGAATTTTACGCTTGAACGTTTCCGTTGGAATTTTCTAACGGAAAATTATATATATATATATATATATATATATATATATATATATATATATATATATATATATATATATATATATATATATATATATATATATTATATATATATATATATATATATATAATATATATATATATATATATATATATATATACATATATACATATATACATATATATACATATATATATATATATATATATATATATATATATATTATATATATATATATATATATATGTATATATATATATATATATATATTATATATATATATATATATATATATATATATTATATATATATATATATATAATATATATATATATATATATATATATATTCCTTTTTTATATATTCCTTTTTTGATTCAGTTCTTCCTTTTTTAGCTGAATTATTTTTCACTGCTGTGGGTAATTTATATATATGTATACATATATATATATATATATATATATATATATATATATATAATATATATATATATATATATATATATAATATATATATATATATATATATATATATAAATAAATATATATATATATATATATATATATATATATATATATAATATATATATATATATATATATATATATATATATATATATTATATATATATATATATATATATATATATATATATATATATATATATATATATATATATTTATATATATATATATATATATATATATATATATATATATTATATATATATATATATATATATATATATATATATATATATATATAATATATATATATATATATATATATATATATATATATATATATATATATATATATATATATATATATATATATATATATTCCTTTTTTAGCTGTATTATTTTTCACTGCTGTGGGTTTTCAGTTGTGGATTAGTAATTTATAAAGAAAAATAAAACAACGGGTTGCTACCCGTTGCTGGCAATGCTACCTAGGGAAAAATATGCGCTAGGAGTGGTAGGTTGGGGGAGTATTATATCCTCGTATATAAGATAGCTCCTGTTCGTTCTAAGTTTTGGCATCACTCTTTACTTACTATTGTTTGAATTGAAAACTGTCCATCTTACACTTTCATTTTCAGGCTTAAAAATATTAATTTTTGGGTAAGCAGGAAAAAAAATTACTTGTATTTCAAGATAGAAGTGTGGTTTTTATTTTTTGTTTTTTACTTTTTTTTAATCTCTGTCAAATCTTGTAATCACTTTCCACCATTTATGTTTACAAAATTTCTTCACTTTTAAGAACCTTTCAAGGCCAGTAGCCATCTTCAAAAACTACTTCTTTGATCAAAGAGAAGCTAATTTAAGCAAAAAGAATAAAGCAAAATATACAAATTTTTAAAATGTCAGCCGCTTACCATCAGAATTCCAACAATAAGTCCAAACAGCCCAATGGCACTACCAAAAATTTCAATAATCAGGATTTTAACAAAAAGTGAAGCATCAGCTGCATCTGCAAGTGCTGCACCAGACCCGACTATACCAACAGCAATACCACAGAATAAATTCACAAGCCCAACGGTGAGACCCGCACCAAACATGGCATAGCCAGCGAAGATGTTTCTTTCTAAAATGTTTTCATCACCAACCGTGTAAGTCTAAAATTATAATAAAAAAAATAATAAATAAGAAGTAAATTTGCCTTTATTTGACAAAAAAAAGGCAACACTGGATTTACACCGTTAAGGATGATCAAGAGTACCCGCACACAAATGGGGAGGGATAGGAGAGAGTTCCCCAAGGGACTGGAACAAATAACCCATCCGGGTCAGAATGTGTTGCAAAAAAGTGGCCTAGATACATTTTTACTTAATTTTTTTTTTCAGTAAGCATTTGTATTCATAGATTACGTTTTAAAAAAATAATGAATTCAAACTGCACTAGTCCCAATAATTTTTGCTCATTACATAATTGAGAAAGTCTTAGTTCCTAGAGTAATTCACATTAAACTGAAAAAAAAAAATAAAAAAAAAGTTTTTTCAAAGGAAGCTAAAGGAGCGAAGTTTAAACTTAAAACGAACAGAAAGAATCCTGCACATGAGGCCCCCCTCTTAACCGCTCCTTGCACTAAAACTCTTTTAGTGCTTTCGAGAAATCATTTTTAAATAAGACTAATATAACCGGGGTTTTTGAAGATGTTTTATTTACAGATTACCTTTCAGAATTATTTGAAATGAGAATCTTATTCCTAAAAAAAATACGAATCAAGAAGCCCTTCCATTCTCAACGCATTGTGAAAAAAAACTACATTTTATCACATACCTCTTGTGTTAAAAAAATTTGTTTCTGATAAATCAATGGGGGGGGGGACAGTTCCCCTTATATCTAGGATCATTTTTGTTGCTTTTAAGTTTGAAGGCGATCTTTGGTTCCATTTGAAAAAAAAACTCGATTTTTGAAATATAATTTCGTCAATTTGGCCTCCCTACTCGACCTCCCACAATTTATTTAATTTATTTTAACCTTTGAATAAAATTTTAATTTATTAATTTATTTAAATTTATTTTAACCTTTGTTTTAATTTAATTTATTTACTTTAATTAATTTTAACTGTTAATTTATTTTAACCTTTGAATAACAAGGCTTCGAGGAAAAAGGGCTCATTTAGCTGTAATTCTTTCTTTTTCAAATAGAAATAATTGTCGTAAATCGGAGGGAATCAACTCCCCGCTCTTTAAACTGAATTTCAAATTTTTACTACAAAGTTTTTATCTGGTGAGCCCCGATATGTGGTGATCACCTGGGGAATATAATGTTTTTGTAGATTTAAGGTGCTATAGCTTGGTTTTGGAACATTGACCTATACTTATTGGTGTTGATTTTGTTCTAATTTGGACTTGATTTTCGGATTATCGGATCGGATATACTGTTTTGTCCTAGGGAACTGGATGGATGAGTAAGGTCGAGAGCTTGTTCAAGTGCTCATTTATTTCAGTTACTAAAATGGGAAGACAGTTTTTTTTTTTTTTTTTTTTTTTTTTTTTTTTTTTTTTTTTTTTTTTTTTTTTTTTTTTTTTTTTTTTTTAGCCAAGTAATTACCGTAATACATTATATTAAAAAAACTAACGTGTTTCCCGAAAATATTTTTCCACAGTTTTGAGAAACAGCATAATTTAGATTGTCATTTTGTTCATAAACGTCATAAGGTCTCATAGGTTAAATAGATCAAAGGGTCAGATGGACCTTGAATTTCGAACTGGGGGATGGGACAGAGGTAAATCAAAAGACACTATGAGTATCCAGGTTATCGAAACAGCATATCTACGATATCTTGGGAACGGGATGGATGATTGCATTTGAACTTTTGGGTTATTTCTGGAAAGGAGGGAGGGGGTGGAGCAGGAGGACTTCAAATTTAGTGATGGGGGGAAGGAGAAAAGGCTAAAAATTTCTGTCTCCGATCCATCAAAAGGATTTTGAATATAAGCTCCTATGAGACTTTGAATCTAATCACGGTTAAGTATCTGGGTAAACCTAAAGACCCTAATCTTGTTATGTCTGATTAAATGTCTGTTGCCAAGTTTGATTAAAGGTGGCTGGCGAGTAGAGTGGAGGATAAGTGTTGAAAAGGCATAGCGAAAATTCATTAAAAGCATAATATTGCTTATTCAAGCAGCGTTATTAGTCGGGAAGCTGCATGCAGTGAAGATGTGCAATAGCCAATACATGTTGCCATGTCATAAAAATAACATATCTCAAATACCTTAGGATCGGTTTGGGAAACCGAAGAGAAACTTTTACGGAGTTATTTTTTGGAGGAGGGAGAGGGATATGGAACTCAAATTTGAACTTGGGAGGGGGGCATAGAATGGCTAAAGATATTTTCCTTCAAATCTGTCCACAAATTTTTGCACTTTAAGCCCCTGTGGGAATAGAATCTATTCATGGTAAATTAGCAATGTAAATTGACAGACACTGTGTAGTATGTACCCAGGTGAACAAAATAGAGTATCCGCCATATATCAAGAACGGTTGAAAATTCCAAAGCATGTTGGCGAGTTGATCGGACCTCAAATTTTGACTAAGGAGAGGGGACAGAGGTAAATCTAAAGACACTATGAGTACCCAGGCCATCAAAAATGTTGTGAGAAAAATTTTTTTTTTTCAGACTCATCTAAACGTTTTTCTGCTATATGCCCCGATGGAATTTATAAACCAATAATGTATTCACCGTTCAATAGGAAAGTAAATGAGAAGACCATGAGTTGCCTCATAAATCAAAACAGCAAAACTGCAATATCTTGAGAGCGGCTTCAGGATCAAGTTGAAACTCTCAGAGAGCGTTGAGAGGAGAAGGGACAAATGGAACTCTAATCTTGACTTAGAGGGTGGGGCAGAGGAGGAGAGTCTAAAGATTTCGGTCTCTAATCTATCTACAATTTATAGCGCAATAAGCTCATGTTGGACTAGAATCTATTCCCGGCGAGATAGCTACGTAGACCAAACGAAACCCGGCGTATCCAGGTTACCAAAACAGCGTATCTCTATTATTTCAGAGACAGTTTAGGGTATCGAGTTGAAACTTTCACGGAACGCTGGGGGACCAAGTGGGCCTTGAATTCTGACTTGGGAAGAGGGGCAGAGATAAATCGAAATAGACCATGAATCCAGATTATCAACATAGCATAGCTATAACATCTCAGCACTTGTGGGTATTGAGCAGAAGCTTCCGGAACATTTGGGGGGGGGGTGGGAAGAAGCAAAGAGTCTTCATACTCTATATTTAGAGGGAAGGGATGCAGGCACCCAAAAAATGTGTTTTTCAATCCACCTAAAAGTTTTGATACTATATCCCCAATAGAACTGTGAATCTATTCACAGTGAATTAGTACACTAAATGAGAAGACAGTATATTCGTCTTAAGTTTTTAAAATAGCGTATCTGTAATACGTCAAAAACGACTAGGGGATCAACCTATAACTTTTAGGGAGTGTTTGGGGAGGGCAAGAGGCTTTAAATATTATGTTGGAGGAAAGGACAAGAGTAGCTAACACATTTCGGTCTCCTAAATATAGGTTTGTCCGAAAACGAAAGGACAGTTTTTTAGTAAGAACTTGAAGCTTAATATGCGTAAGCTATTGGGTGAAGGAGAACCTTGTGTTCAGAAAAAAATTGTTTCGCCCAAAACTTTTTTTTTCTGATCAGCTAGGACCCACAATTTTTTTCAGCTAAGTTACAGGACTTTGAATTTTTTTAATCATTTCAGAGGTAAAGGAAAATTCATGGAGGTCCGTACACTTCGCTACATAGAAGAAGAAGAGTACAATAACAAAAGATTGGAAACGCGTAAAATCGAAGCCTTAAATTTCGTCACTCCAATAGGCTCCAAAATGATATTTATAAGCTTCAAGGCCAGGTAAAACCCAATACAGGGAACAAACTTGAAACTAAGCTATGGAAAAAATTGTTAGACTGATTCGTGACGTCTAAGACAAGAAGAGTTTCATCTCTGAACGGCTAGAAAATTACTGGGTATTTATATTCGCCCAAAAGAACCTAAATAATAAAGTTAAACTTAAAACTAACAGAAATTACAGGAGTAGGACTAACGCCTTTTATGTCTTGTTAAGACCAGAACGTCGTTTGCACTTTATTGAAACAAAATTAATCTTAAACGTTTTCTCTTTTATAACGTTACTACAAACAAAATTGCTGAGACTTCCTTGAATAGGTATTAATATTTATTAAACTGTCAATTTGCATTCCATTAGAACTTTTCATTAATCGTGGTTAATATTCATTTTTGTTTTTTTTATGTTATGACGAATAAAAAAAAAAAATGTTTTCAGTAAGACGCAAATGAAGTTTTGGTCTTTACATGGCACTACCCCTGTTTGCTGTAATTTCTGTTCGTTTTAGGTTCCACTTATTTATTGATATTCATTTATGATTGCTTTACACTTGAATTACTATTTTACTTTTACCTTTTTTTTCTTTTCTTTTTTTCTTTCTTTCTTATTATAGTGAATTTAAATGATGTTATATGTCTGTGTTTTTACCTGATTCATCCCCCGATAACCGTTTGGTTTTGGGTGGATCATATTTATTTTTGTTTTTAGATTGTTGTTGTTAAACAAATCAATATATTATCATCAATTATATTTCCACTTGTCTTAGGTTTAGTGTAGCTCTTTATTTTACTCTGAAAAACATCTCTTGCAGGATAAGTTTTTTTTAACTAATGCATGAATAAGACCTTCCTTTTTACCTACTGGTAAAAATATAAAAAACGTGTTTATACGTTTTTTAGGCATAACGGATATTCCAAATGCGTTATGTGTTTTTTATGCATAATGGAAGTTCCAAAATGCGTTATAGAATTTTTGCATCCAGTGGGAACCTTGAATAAATCTGGTCCCCCACCCCCCTATTTCAGTGAATTAGCGCCACTCTTCAGACCTTCATGTCGAGGAATGGCCCCTATCCCTAATGTTAAAATTTTCGTACATAAGGCTAGTCATCTAGCAAAAATGGAGCATAAACTCACATATTACTTGGTTGCTTTTGCTTCACAAAAATTATCTTTTTCTCTTAGAACCTAAATTAGTCTAATCATTAATCCTCTGCTTCTCCATAGATTGGGCTTACCTCAACAACACCAGAGAGGACAATAGCAATAATCAAACCATAGATGGCAACGGCTTCGCAAAAAATGACAGATATTAAATTTTTTGTCTTGATTCTAGGCGCTTTTACACCACCACCAATAATGCTAGCTCCAGTAGTGAAAATACCCCTAAAATAAAAACAAGTTGCAAATAAATATAACTACTAAAATGTTTTCCTAAAATCGGTATTTAAAACTTTCCTTGATCCCCCTTATTTCCCTTGAATTAATTCAAGCCACTAACTTTTTAAACTAGTCAAAACCAGCTTGTTAAAAAAATCCTCAAAACTCCTTCTTCATACTGTTACTACGTAAGTTTCAATCGTACACTTTACGTGCACTTGCTCAGTACATGTACATATCCAGTCGCGTAAGAGTTCTGCAAACGAACGCTGTTCGGTTATTGGTTGTCCTACAGCTCCAGGTTTCAGCATGGAATAATTCCAGCTTCTCACAGTAAAGGTAATATACAGTAGCGAAAAGTCCTATACTCTCCATTGAAAATTTTTGACACAGATCTAAAACCACACAAGCTTCATGACCCCACCTTCGCGAACGCGCAATGGCAAATGTTTCCGATGGAAAACCAAGTAATAACTGAAACTATGGCTGTGACATATATACTTCTGCTGACGTATTGCTCTGACTGTCCGTCAACTTGCCTAATTACGCGCTATGAAATGTGTGTCATGTTTGGAGAAACATTTCGCTACTGTATATTACCTTTACTCTGCCAGCTTCTGGACTACATAAGTTTTATACGCATTAGTTTATTGGTAAGCTACAACACAGAGTACACCTTACATGTTGTGGTAGTTTGGTAGACCTGAGGTTTTTGGTTCATGTAAACACTATTTAGTTTTCTATAGGGATTATTGGTGGTCGACTTTATCTGTGCTTAAATGGGGAATCAGGTTGGAACCATCTAAATCAAAATATGAAGAATGCAATATTTCTTTATTTAAGTGACATTAAACAAGTGATTTTTCATAAGTAGGCTTTTTGTCTAAGTATTGGTAAATAAGGAAGAACCCTAAAGAGATGATCATAACATTTTGTTTTTATAAAATAAGTGTTTTACACACCTTCTCGGACAAGTTTTTTATTCTTGGAGTGGCTACTAAACTAATGCTGTCATTTTGTTTTTCGTACGTTGCATTAGCTTAATTAAATTCATTAGAAATGTATTTGGGTTACTCCGTTCAAAGCAGGTTAAGAAAAATCACTTGCAGAATCCCTTAATTACATCTCACCAGAGTTGACAGATACAAGGTATGCCTGCAATTACCGATACATGGTTAATTGCCAATAGTCAGATTAATATATAGCACGTCAGTGCGCAAAATCAAAACAATATTCCATGGAAAAGAGCAGTTTTTGGAAAAGAACTGAAGATTATTATCTGTTTGTTGTGCAACAATAATATCCCCATTAAATAGTTTTAACCAGTAACAAGTTGCCAGGTTAAGTTCTTGGATGTACTTCTTGGATTTTTATGTAAGCAGCACCAAATGAAAGGGTGAACTTTCACCCTTTCATATGTAACAGGTCTGTTTGTAACAGGTACAAAACTTTTGAGCTATCACTTAATGCTGCTCAGACGCTGTTTCTTCTTTACGAGCCGTCCCGTATGCGCAGGCTGCATAGTAGCTTGGTTGTAACTGGAAACGGTCAAGCTATACGTTCAAGCTATTCTCTGAAGTACCTTGATGTAACATATGAAATTGATATAAATAATATTCGAAACTGTATGAAAAGCAATCCCCGTCCACTAAGCATACGAAAAGCATACATAGATTACGACCTTTTGTTTGTTGCAGTCTTTATCAAATTTCTTTTACTAAACATGTTGCTAGTTCAAGATCACTTCATCTAATGATAATAACTTGGATGATCATTCTTTTGCATCAAATATTTGTCTGAGATACCTTACGCAATGGGGGTACTGGCCGCTTGTATTCATTGCATTGTTTCAGTGACACAGACGTTGTCATCTCAAAACACAAGATGGTGGGATTTGTATGTATTGGGACCCATTGTGCTATTTTATTGACAACATGAATGATTACGCAATACCAGATGGTTGACAGACCAGATGCAATGGTGGGATATGTTTTATATTGGGACCCATTGTGTTATTCCATCGACAACATGGAAGACTGTGCAATACCAGATGATCCACAGACCTTTCAATGTGTAACTATGTTACAACAATGTGTAACAAATTAATATGTAAACTAATTAGTATGTAAAATAATTTACTTTAGTATTTCCAGAGAATTTTCTCTTAGCTTCTCTGAAGTTTAAGGAAAAATTGCGCAAAGCAATGCAGATATTGCAATTTGTAATTTTCAGCAAGCCTTAGACACAATATGACATTTTCACAAAATTAGACAAAAATAAGAATAAAAATATGGACATAAAATAAGAGACATTTGCAAAAATTTTGACACAAAACAATCCCCTAAAATTAATACACAAATAAGACACGATAAAAAATCATGACGATGCAATGAATCAGTGTGCAATAAGACAATTAAAACAATGTCCAACTAAAGAGCTGTGCATAAGGTGATATGACCAATTTTTAAGCTAAATTACATCACATGCATAATGTGCTAATAACAGTGCACATAATGTTTCTTGGCACTAAAATCACAAAATTAGAAGGAAAATTTTCTGCACACATTGTACTTGAAGCCAGTAAACCAGAAAGAAAATATTTAAAAGGTTCTCAAACTTAAAGAATCAATCTATCAAGTCTGATAACCATAGACAGTATATTTAACAGAAAACATATGCAGGGGTTGCTTTCTGATTTTGGATGACCAATTCAATTAAGCTCCTTTCAATCTTATGGATTAAACGTAGTGCAGTGGGGTCAGGGCAGGGAGGAGGGACTATCAGAACAAGTCATTATCTACGTTCTTAGTGCAAACTATCCTTTATAATAATTAACAAAAACAAGAAAAGAAACTAAAAAAAGTTCTTAATTCACGCTTCAATTCACGGAAATTAGGGGAGAGAACTATGTTTTTTTTTTCTTTCGCGGGAAGTTTCTGCAAGAGGGTTTTTTTTGTGGTGGAGAAATTTCTGGTAGAAACTTTCCACAGAAGCGGAGGGGGATTTTTCCAGCATGATTTGGAAATTATTAAAAATTAAATAATTTTTTTTAGCTGAAAGTAAGGAGCAACACTAAACTTAAGACAAACAGTAATTATGTATGTGAGGGTGGTTAGTTAGGGCAGGGGGGACTATCAGAACAAGTCTTTATCTAAGTTCTAACTGCAAACTACCCTTTATAATAATTAACCAAAACAAGAAATAAAGAAACTAAAAAAAGTTCTTAAAAACCTGAACTAGTTAGCAAGAACATATTTAACATTAATCAAATTAGGTTATCCCCTCTTCCACAACCAAGGCTGTGTCTGGGGGGGGGGGGTAGGTAGGTTGACCTTCCTCCCCCGAAATGTTTGTCCGACTCGTAAAAACGTAAAAAAATAAATATAAACAAATTTTTGTATGCGTTTTTGATGTTTTTTTTGTGTACCCCCCCCCCGACAAAATATTTTGTGAAACCCTCTCCCCCACCCCCCAAATAAAATCATAGAAACGACCCTGTCCACGACTTGACCTAAATTTCAGGACACCCTCTCAATAAAATAAATACTGAATAGGGACTGTTTTTGGTAACATTCTATTCCTTGGTCTCTCCTGAAGTAAAAACTATTATAAGAAAAGAGCAGTACCATTCAATCCTTAAATGACCACCATGTCCAAATATAATTGTCATTATGGTGATAATGCAACCAGGGGCGAATCTCTAGCATTTTTATTGGAAGGAGGGCAAGAGGGGTCCATATCCGGATAGTCAAGGGGCATGGGATATAAAATAATTTTTTTCTCCGCATTATTGGGGGCAATTACCCCCCCCCCCCTTGCACCTTCCAAATGATGCCCCTGAATGTAACCCCTTCACCACCACCCCCCCCCGTCGCGTTAATTCACAGTAATTAAGGGGGAGAACTGTGTTTTCATAAATCTAGGGGGTGGGCTAAAAGAATTAGCCCATCCCCTAGATTCTTTAATTTCGTAGATTCTAGATTCTTTAATTCTTTAATTTCGTAGACAAAAATGTCAAAAAAAAGCCATTTTCAATGAAAATATCCAAAAAACACATTTTGAAATCTAGAGGGTTGAAGGGGGGATATTGCCCCGCCTAGATTGAGATCAATGCCCTCTCCCTATTGGTGCCAGATTTAGCTGTAAATTATATGCTTATCCGTCTTCCATTGCTTGAATTATACCACATCTGTTCATGAACAGGCATTCGTATTCTCAACTTGATCAATTCCATCACACCACAATGAATAATGAAATAAAAAATACAAAACAATTGGACAAACATATTATTCAAAAGTGAATTAAAAATATGTATAAAATGAAAGGAAACATAGAAATCTGATTAATAAAAATTTGTGCATATTACAAAAGATGAGCCTTATTATTAGATTTGTTTTGGTAATATTGTAAGCAGTCTAGGGCTATATCAGACTCCAATGGGGGGAGGGGCAGGAGGGGGAGAATATAGGGCGCATTGTTATTGTGGTGATCATTATATTGGGAGGTACTTTGTGGCAATGGCTGATGGTTGAGGGGGAAAAAACATAACAGTTAATCTTTGAAAGGGTGTGTAGCCTTGATAAGTCTTAACTTCTGGTAGTTGTTGCATCTTTTTAATTGATTATATAAAACCCTTATTGTTGTAATCAAAATTATTTTTTTGCTAATAGCGGGGCACTAAAAGATCATAGACAGATGTTTAAAACAGAAACCCCCTCTTCTAATATTGGGGAAAGGCGACGTACAGCTTTTAGACCTTTGCTCCATTCCCAAAAATCCTACATAAGTAGCTCCATAGATTTAGTAGAAAAACTTAAAAAATACAAATATATCAGAAAATACAAAAGTAAGAGGTTTTGACATTGTTTCTATGAATACAAATATTGACATCACAATATTTGAGCAATTATTAAAAGATAAAACTGAAATTATCAGTTAATCAAAGATTTGGCAACAGGGATAGATTATGATGTTTTAATGTCCTTGGTTAAACTTTGTAACAAGTATTCAATGTGTTTCCATTTCCCTGATTCTTTCTATCAGCAAATAAAAGGTATGGCTGTTGTGGACCTCTATCAGGTTTACTGGCAATTATCTATGTACAACACCTTGAAAATTGAGCTTTAGATTCATATTTTTTAAAACACATCTATTGGGGGTGTTACATGGATGGTGCAATATTACTTTCGAATTATAGGGAAGACGAACCAACGTTATTTTTTAAGATCACCTTAATACATATGATAGAAATTTACAGTTTCCTCTAGAAACTGAAAATGCAAATAAAATACTGTTCCTAAATGTGTTAATTATTCACAGCATTGACAAATTAAATTTACTATTTACAGAAATCTTCATTTTAAGTCTAATCCCCCCCCCCATATGTTAAAAGAGGTGCTGTAACTTCTCTTGTGGATCGTGTCAAAAACATTTAATCCAAATCTTATACCATAACAGAATTTAGTTTTATCAGAGACATACTTTTGGGAATCAGTTATCTTATCCATTCTATTAATAATGAATTTAGCCATAGACTAAAATGACACTCTTCAAATCAAAAACCTTTTATCATGTGAAGTTCCTAATAAACCCTCAAATACAATCTACCTTCTATACATTCCAAAAATTACTACGAATTTTAAAAACTTTGCACACAAAATAATATGTGTGTAGTCTTTACTAGTAATTTTAAAGTCACAAATTTTATGAACTCTGGTTAAGATAAATTCCCAGTTACTTGCCAAAGAGGGTTTTATCAAGCACCATGTGACTGTAGCAATTATTATGTGGGTAGAACCCACAAAAAGTTAGAAAACAGTTGCAACAACATAAAGATGATAAAACCAAGGCTTTAAATTCTAATAGTCTTCATAATTCATTGGATTCTGCCCTAAGAAGCTATGTTTTTGATAACCCCAGCCATACAATGCTTTTTGAAAACTCCTCCCTCATTGGCAATGACTTGGATTTTAAATAAGTTGTTGTGTGCTAGGCAATAGAAATTAAGCTTAAGATAAATAACAATATATCTTTAAATAAGGATTTGGGGGAGTACTCACTCAATCCTTAATACACAACTTTAATTAAAAACGATCTGACAAATTATATTACAAAACCAATAGCCAATGTCAACGAACCTTTTATGAAAAGACCTTTAGGTTAGCTGCTAAAAAAGCAAGAATCCAAATAAAAAATGTTGATTTGTTTCTACCTGAATGAATTGCCTTGTTTTGTGTTGTTTTATCTATCAGTCCTGGTTGAACTTTGTTGAAGTTCTTATTGTGAGACTATTTTAATTTCAGTTTTAAAGACCACATCTTATTGTGAGTCTTATTTGTGAGACTATTGTGAGTCTTATTGTGAGACATCTTATTGTGAGACTATTTTAATTTCAGTTTTAAAGACCACATCTTATTGTGAGTCTTATTTGTGAGACTATTGTGAGTCTTATTGTGAGACATCTTATTGTGAGACTATTTTAATTTCAGTTTTAAAGACCAAATCTTATTGTGAGTCTTATTTGTGAGACTATTGTGAGTCTTATTGTGAGACCTCTTATTGTGAGACTATTTTAATTTCAGTTTTAAAGACCACATCTTATTGTGAGTCTTATTTGTGAGACTATTGTGAGTCTTATTGTGAGACATCTTATTGTGAGACTATTTTAATTTCAGTTTTAAAGACCACATCTTATTGTGAGTCTTATTTGTGAGACTATTGTGAGTCTTATTGTGAGACATCTTATTGTGAGACTATTTTAATTTCAGTTTTAAAGACCACATCTTATTGTGAGTCTTATTTGTGAGACTATTGTGAGTCTTATTGTGAGACATCTTATTGTGAGACTATTTTAATTTCAGTTTTAAAGACCACATCTTATTGTGAGTCTTATTTGTGAGACTATTGTGAGTCTTATTGTGAGACATCTTATTGTGAGACTATTTTAATTTCAGTTTTAAAGACCACATCTTATTGTGAGTCTTATTGTGAGACATCTTATTGTGAGACTATTTTAATTTCAGTTTTAAAGACCACATCTTATTGTGAGTCTTATTGTGAGACATCTTATTGTGAGACTATTTTAATTTCAGTTTTAAACACCACGTCTTATTGTGAGTCTTATTTTCTTTATTTAAGTATTTTGCTGAGGACAGATCCTGGATACAAAGCTGAAATATTTTTTAAAGATTTGAACAAATTTTACTGTTTTGGAAATTTCCAATTGTTTTACCTGTTATTTGTTGTTACAATTCTAAAGATCTTGGAGATTTATGAAGGAATGGAGACAAGCGTGGTCCTTTTTCCAGCAACAGGACTACCCATTAGAACTTCAGAATGCAATAGTAAGGTCTTACAATAGGAAACAGAAATTTAATATTAATTCATAGTAACTATGGAAATGAAAGAGATAGATATTCCTCTGTGGAATTAAACCAACTATCTTCTTGTCTAAACCATTTTATTATAGTCGCTAAGGTAGTTATTAATTCTGTTATCCCTCAGGGTTTGCAGTACTGTCAGTGATACAGATTTTTACGCAAACTCTACGTATATACTTTAAGGAGATTTGTATTTGACGTATGGGGAATTAATTTGTCTGCATGTGATTTTATGATGTGCCCTGCATATGAATTGAAAATTATCCTTAACTAACAAAGGTTCTTAGAAATACAATTTACACAGCAAAAAAAAAAAAAAAAAGAGAAAATAATCAAATCAGACTTAGGTGTGCTCTTTTCAACCATAAAAAAATGTTTAAATCCCCGTCTTCAACCCCCCCCCCCGAAAAAAACAACAACTGAATACAAGATGTGATCAAAACAAAGTGACAATTGCCAATTTCTTTAAATTGGAGTGACGAAAAAACATACTAAACTGGATAGGTAATGTTGAAACACTATCAGACTAGAGAGAGAAAGAGAGAGAAAGAGAGAGAGAGGAGAGAGAGAGAGGGGGGGGGGGGGGAGAGAGAGGGGGGAGAGAGAGGAGAAAGAGGAGAGAGAGGAGGAAGAGGAGACAGAGGAGAGAGAGAAGGAGAGAGAGAGGGGGGAGAGAGCAAGAAAGAGAGAGAGCAAGGGAGAGAGAAAGAGAGGAGAGAGAGAGAGAGAGGAGAGAGAGAGAGAGAGAGAGGAGAGAGAGAGAGAGAGAGAGAGAGAGAGAGAGAGAGAGAGAGGAGAGAGAGAGAGAGGAGAGAGGGGAGAGAGCGAGAGAGGAGAGACAGAGAGAGAGAGGGAGAAAGAGGGAGAGAGGAGAGAGAGAGAGAGAGAGAGGAGAGAGAGAGAGAGAGAGAGAGAGAGAGAGAGAGAGAGAGAGAGAGAGAGAGAGAGAGAGAGAGAGAGAGAGAGAAGAGAGAGAGAGAGAGAGAGAAGAGAGAGAGAGAAGAGAGAGAGAGATGAGAGAGAGAGAGAGAAGAGAGGAGAGAGAAGAGAGAGAGAGAGAGAGAGAGAGAGAGAGAAAGAGAGAGAGAGAGAGAGAGAGAGAGGAGAGAGAGAGAGAGAGAGAGAGAGAGAGAGAGAGAGAGAGAGAGAGAGAGAGAGAGAGAGAGAGAGGAGAGAGAGAGAGAGAGAGAGAGAGAGAGAGAGAGAGAGAGAGAGAGAGGAGAGAGAGAGAGAGAGAGAGAGAGAGAGAGAGAGAGAGAGAGAGAGAGAGAAGAGAGAGAGAGAGAGAGACAGAGAGAGAGGGAAAGAGAAGGAGAGAGAGAATGAGAGAGAGAGGAGAGAGAGAGGGTAGAGAGAAGGAGAGAGAGAAGAAGAGACGAGAGAGAGAGAAAGAGAAGGAGAGAGAGAGAGGAGAGAGAAGGAGAGAGAGAGAACAAGAGAGAAAGACGAGAGAAAGAGAGAGGAGAGAGAGAGATGATAGAGACAGGGAGAGAGAGAGATGATAGAGAGAGAGGAGAGAGAGGAGAGAGAGAGAGAGAGAGAGAGAGAGAGAGAGAGAGAGAGAGAGAGAGAGAGAGAGAGAGGAGAGAGAGAGAGAGAGAGAGAGAGAGAGAGAGAGAGAGGAGAGAGAGAGAGAGAGAGAGAGAGAGAGAGAACAGTCTTACAATGCAGCTCCTATTACAGACAAGAAAACTGACAATGCGACGCCTACTGCAGACCACATATATGGGGACACTTCTGACAAAAACCATCCTATATCAATCCTTTCTCCTTGACCAGTTAATGTGTAATATAAAGCTAGAAAATAACATTATATTATTAGGACAGACAACAGGAAACATATATGACATTTAAACACCCTCAGTAAAAACAGATTATACCCAAAGGTTCCAACCAGTGCCTCTATGTGCCTATGCAATCTATGTATATTTGTAGCTTACCACTAGTTAAGCAGAATCAATACAGAAAAAGATTCAGCCAAACTTAAGTAAGATTAATATAAATTGGCAGGATGTCTAGACATATGTCTAGAATTTTGTGATAGTTAGTTTTCTTAGTGGAAGGACTCAGTGTGTCGTGATGGATGGAGTTACATCTAAAATTGAACATATTTCGATTGGAGTACCCCAGGGTTCCGTTTTGGACCCTTTGTTGCTTTTGGTTTATATTAATGACCTTTGTAGAGTTTCAAGCCATGTGTCTTGTTCTTTAGACCTTGATACTTATGGTAGTAAAGGAATTCTACAATGTTTTGCTGATGACGCCCATTTTGACATGCTAGAACTGAAAATGAGTTGGTGACTATACTGAAACAAGGTGTTTCTTCCATTGAAAAGTGGAGGCGAGTAAATAAATTGAAACTGAATTATAAGAAGCCGAATTTTTTTATTTATGGTAAAATTACTGGTCATTATCCTTGGATTAATAGGCTAGAAGTAGGACACCATACTATTGTAAGATCTACTAGTACTAGATACCTAGGTGTTATTATTGATGAAAGCCTTAGTTTTAAAGACCATATTGCATCTGTTAGCAACAAATTATCTCGTAATATTGGTATTATTCGTAAACTTAGGTATATTTTCCCGTGTGAAATTCTGAGAATGTTGTATTCTATGGTTCACCCATATCTCATTTACCGTTGTATGGTTTGGTCTAAGACACTTGTAACTCACTTCCATCCACTCCGTGTAAAGCAGAAAATGGCAATTAAAGATTTGTATGGTAATAAAGTTGACCTATCTGTATCTGTAAGGCATCTTTTCCGCGAGTATAAAATTCTGCCGTTTGCAGGAATATGCGTATTCTATATTGCTTTGTTTATGTTTAAATATTTAGCTTCGGAGTTACCATCATGTTTTTCAGGGATGTTTAGTCTTGCGTCTACTATTCACGATCATTTGACACGATCTTCTCAGTTGTTATGAAGACCAACTATGGTCACGTCTAGGTCTAGGTTTTCAATTCGCCATGTTGTTCCGTTAGTTTGGGAGAGTTTGCCAAAGGATTTGAGGAATGTTGGGGGTTTGCAGGAATTTCGTAAATTGTTAAAGAACCATTGCTTTGATGTGTGTATTTTGGATGGATTATTCTGGGCTAATTAAGTTAAGTTTTTGAAGAGGGTTTAGTTGCAGCTGAATACGTAAATGAATATAAATATTATAAATTTGTTGGGTGCTGTTTGGAGGTTCGATGGTTTTCGGGTCCGGAAAGTTGAGCTCTAATTATGCTTTTTTTTTTTTTTTTTTTTTTTTTGTTTATTGATTTACTAGAAGGGTTTTCTCCCTTACAAGTTTGCTTCAGGGAATCGAATATGTATACTTTATTTTTAAATAAACCCAGTGTTACTGTTACTGTTAATGCCATCACACTACATAATTATAAAAATAGCTTTTATCAAAACACATTTCATATCAAAATTTAATAGAATATAGTAATTATTTAATTACTTTCTCAACACCTGTGCTCAAGTGAATTTTAAGCCCTTCATGTTTGCAATACAAGAGAAAGTATTTTTCTTATGTAATTTATGTTTGTTTTCAGTGATATACCTAGGGTTATTATAAACACGAAGTGGGGGTAGAGCCCCCCCCCTCAACAACCACCCTCTAAGGTAAAATTTAACTTCAGCCAAACATTCCTATGATATAAATATAATTTATAATACAGATAATACCTTAAAAATCACACTTGCTAGCGATATGGACGAGTCAAGTGTACGCAAGTTAGTGATGCTTGGGCCACGGGACATAAGCTTCATTCCATTGCGTGAGCCATAGTTTGGTCTCCCATTCCTTATCGAGATTCGCTTTGAAATTGTCAAAGGATGGTGAACTCACTGTCGTTTCGCTCAGATCGTTCCAAAGGCTTATGATGCAGTTGGAGAAGAAATGGTTCCTGTTCCTTGTATTAGCACGCTTCCGAAAAAGCTTTGCTGAATGACCCCTGGTTCTTGATGACTGGGCAGGCTGGAATAAGTCTTTGTCATCAGACTGGAGCAGTTTGTAAGTCATTATTATATCACCTCTTTGCCGACGGTATGTTAGAGTTGGTAGCTTGAGGCACTGCATTCGGCATGCGTACTCTTTGTCTTTGAGCCCCTTTACGCATTTAGACGCCCGTCTTTGGACAGACTCGAGGGCCATCTGGTCTGTTTTATTAATTGGCGTGGCGACACACATTCCAAATTCTAATCTTGGTTAATCACAAAACTCTTGTAGAGTTTTGTGATTATGGAGGGGATCTACTTGTCATTGTGCGTTTGATGAGACCGAGAGTTTGGTTCGCCTTGGCTACTGCAGCTCGGGTGTGGCAGTTGAAATTAAGGTCTTCGTCTACAATGACCCCCAAATCTCTTTCAAAGATACTCTCAGAAAGTTGTTGTCTCACATCAGCATTGGCTGACATAGAGTATTGCCATCATGGGCTGTTCCTTCCGAAATGGAGAACCTTGTACTTATCTACATTAAACTCGAGCCTGAATATCTTGGCCAATTCGCCAAAGCTGTCAAGATCTGACTGTATTGAGGTCACACCTTGCAGAGTTCCTACAGGACCGATGAGCTTCGAGTCGTCGGCGTACAGGCTAAGTTTACCTGTAATGGTTCTTGGAGCGTCCTTAATGAATACATTGAAGACTATAGGTCCTAAAACTGTTTTTTGAGGAACCCCGCTTAAGACCTCAGCTATTTCTGAGTAGTAAGCTCTGCCACCTTCGCCAAAAACTCTGACCTGCTGCTTTCTTCCCTTTAGGAAAGACATGATCCAGTCCACCGCACCCTCTTCTATTCCGATCACCTTCAGTTTCAAATGAAGCCTTCAATGGCATACTTTATTGAAGGCTTTAGCAAAGTCTAGCAAGACCACATCTACTGGGAGACCTAGGTCGAGGAGCTGGGTTATGTGATTATACGAGTCAATCAGATTGGTTTCGAGTCACTAACTATGACTGGATTCTTATACTTTCGGGAAGCACCATTGATAGACCAGCATATAGCTGAGAGTGAGTCCTCCAGACTCGTCAGGGTGGGACTTCTGTAAAAGCAACCTAGTATAATAGGACCCCCAGGTAGGTTAATAGATATCAAAATTTGTCTAATCATGGCTCGTATTCTGGCTTAATATCAATAGTACCTACCTGAATCGTTTCTTGTACATATATGGCCATTTCCCTGCTGCAATCCATCAATCACTTTGTCATCAGTCTGTATCCGGAAATCTGTATCTGGGATTCTGTCAGGGGTAGGGAGGTTCGCTTTGGGTTAATTTCACAGAAAGCACAAATATCAACCTCATTAGCGGAGAGGTGACCTCCTGAAATTTTGAGGTTAGGCAATCAACATTGCTAACCACCACACTAAGTCCAGAAATTTTCCTGCTATCTGCACTAATATCTATACTAATTTCTAAAGAAAACATAGAAGTCTCTGGGATCATATTACTATTATTATCACTTGTATAAACTGTACTTCAAAAATCACTACAATTTAACTGACTATTTACATAAGTTACTTCACTTGTTATATCTTCTAGAGTTCCATTGCAGCCGGCAAGACTGCACGAGTCAGCACGTTTTTTGCAATTATAGCCTTACCACGGATAGCCAAATCGGTTTCGCCTTGTGCTCGTCTAGCCTGCAACTCCTTGTATAATTTTGCTGTTTCCTTGCGATCGGTCTTTGAGACATCATCCCTGAACTGAATCGTACCTGACCCTTTCTTTTCATAAGACATTTGAAGGATTTGTTTCTTGGTCTTAAAATCAGGTATCGAGTACATTATAGGAGCAGGTCTTTTTCCCCTGCTGGCAATTGCAGCTTTTCCCTGGGTTTCCTGATTGCCCAGACGACGGACATTTCAGATGCACACATTTGGCACCCCATAATTACTCGCGAGATATCTCTTGATATACAGTTCATCACTTGTCTGAGGGGGGGGGGGGGGACACCGAAGACAAGAATAATAATCTTACGGCGCTGTCGGTCCTTGTCGTCTGTAATCATGTGTCTAATTTTAGTTTCAAGCTGCACCTCAAGATCATTTTTCAATGTCCGAATCTCTGACTCGACCAGTCTCTGAACTGCTGCCTGGTCGAACGAGGTGCCCTGTTCAAGATTCACCAACTGACTTAAGTGGTTATTGATATCAGTGGTTGGCTGGTCTCTTAGTTTGGCAAATGCTTCTTTCACTGCGTCCTTAACTTTAGTGTCCAGTTCCTTAATATATAGATATACATAATTTAATCTAATGTACATCCTTTTGATTGTCTTTTAATATGCATATTAAGCATGGAATTGGTACACTGAAGAAGGAGGGATGCATTTTGAAGAATGTCAATGAATTGCATGAACTGGTTCAACAGATTTTGTAAAATGGATGCATTATTTTCAGGACATATGTCATACATTCATCCCAAATGACAGTGATTGGTCAGAACTTAAAAATATGTATTTGAAATACGTATTTAATTACTTTCTATGTATTTTAAATACACATTTAAATACGAATTCTGGTAGAGTGTTTGAAATATGAATTTAAACACTTTTTTTCTTGTATTTGAAATACAAAATACTTTTACACACAGTGCTATACAACACCAATACATGCACGCCACATTATCCTGCCATAACATAACAAATTGCATGTGACCAGTAGATGTTGTTCCATCCCACTTCAGAATGGAGAGCACCCGAAAAGGGACACATAAGTGCACAAAAGGTGACAAGAACTTAGATGTAGATTCAAGTGCAATGAACAGCAATGGATGTAGCCTCTGGATATGCATTGATTGTCTGGAAATGTCAGAGGCAGAATACTCTCTACTAACTAAAATGATACAGCAAATGGTCTGTGAGTGGATATGTCCAGTTTGCAAAGGTAACCAACAAGTAATGGGTGGGATATCTCTGGACAATATTCAAAAGATTATTGACAAGATTCTCAAACCATTCCAGTCAAATCTCAGTGCAGTGAAAGAACTGGATACCAAAGCTAAACATGCAGTGAAAGAATCATTTGGCAAACTGCAAGACCAGCTAACCACTGATATTGATAACCGTTTTCTAGCGTTGATAGCCAATTGGCGACTCCTGAACAGTGTCCCTTGTTTGACCAGGCTTCAGTTCAGAACTTGGTTGAGTAAGAGATTTAAGATGTTGAAAAATGATATTGAGAGCAGATCGAAACCAAAGTTAGACAGATGACTGCAGACAATGGAGACTGTCAGAATAGAAAGCTAAATATCATTGTTTTCAGTGTCCCCCCTCAGTCAAGTGATGAACTACACACCAAAAGATATCTAGCAGGTGATTATGGGTTCCCAAACGTAAGCACCTCAAATGTCTGTCCTCTGATCAGTCATCAAACTCAAAGCCAAGTTGCAACCACTAGCACCAAAAATAAGCATGTTCCCATATTGTTCTCAGACCCATATTTGAAGACTAAGAAACAGATCCTGCAAAAGTCTTGCACAAGAAAAGGGTCAGGTACAATTCAGTTCTAGAACAATGTCTCCGAGACCAACCACAAGGAAAGAGCAAAGCTGTACAGGGAGTTTCAGGTCAGGCATGCACAGGGCAAAGCCACTTTGGTTATCTGTGGGAACGCTATAGTTCCAAAAAGCAGTCAGATTCTTGCAGCCCTATCAGCTGCAATGGAACACTGGATATACCATGCAAAGTAACCAGTGTAAATAGTCAGTTAGATGGTAGTGAAATTTAAAGTATAGTGTTTACAAATGATAATAGTAGTGATGTAAACCAAGAGACATCTTTGTCTTCTAGCAGACTTAGTGTTGATGCTGGCAACAGCCATTGCAAGAACATTGCCAGACTTAGTGTTGCTTTAAGCAATGTTGACTGCTTAACTTCAAAATTTCAGGAGATCAGATGTGTCCTCTCGGCAAATAATGCTGATATTCATGCATTTTGCTAAATCAAACCAAATCAAACATCCCTACCCCAGTCTCAAACCCAGATACAGATCTCAGGATACAGATTAATGACCAACCTTTCACAGATGGCAGCAGAGGAATAGCCATATATGTACACAATATAATCCAGGTAGGCACAATTGATATTAAGTTAGATTGTGAGCCATGGGTAGTACAAATTTGGATATATATTAACCTACCTGGGGGTCCCATTGCACTTGGTTGTGCTTATAGTAGTCCTACTTTGACAAGTGTGGAGGACTTACTCTTGGTTATTCACCAGTCTTCTAATAGTATTGTCCAAAAGTATAAGAATCTGATCATTCTTGGCAACTTTAACTTACTTGCAATTGAGTGGGCTGAGGAATATGGCCAAACAAGCAATGTGTTAACACAGTCTTTTCTTGACAGCTTAGAGGAACACTTGCTATTTCAGGCAGTGACATTTCCAAGATATATAAAAAAGGACAAAACCCTTCACTCCTTGACCTTATTTTGATAAATGATCCTGAGTCACTCATTAATATAGAGTTGCAACCCCCATTTTAAAATAGTGACCACATTGCAATAAAATACTAATTTTGACTGTACCCACAGACATTGATCCATACAGTACATCTGCACATAAACTATGGTCAAATCAGGCTTGAACTTGGTCAGTGTTATTGGTCATTCATCAAAGTTATGGAGGTAGAAGACACATGAGAGAAAATGAAAAATGTGTTGCTGGACAATGTCAATAGAAACACAACTATCATGTGGAGATGCAAACTAAGAACTCTCCCCTTATCGACTAGAGGAATAAAAATTGCAAGGAAAAGGAAGAAGAAACTGTTGAAGCTCATAAAGCAGAATCACAACAGGGCTGACTACCTAGTTAAGTTCAAAGCAGTAAGGAGCAAAGTTCAAGCCCTGTCCACGAAATTGACAGAAAATTACAAGGAGGCCATTATAACAACCTCAAAACCAACCCCAAGAAGTTTTGGAAATATACCTCTAAACATAGGCCTGGTAGACATGCAGTTACAGAGCTGGTTTGTAATGGAATCCAGTACAATGACCCCCCCCCCAAAATTGAGTATTCCCTGAATCACCAGTTTATGTCAGTATTCCCACCTGCATATACTACCCCCCCCCCCCTCTGATCCCCACCACACTACATAATTAACACTCAAGTGTCTCCAATATTAGTGGATAAGACTGAGCTATAATCTTATATTAAAAATCTTAATCCAAATAAGTCTGTTGGGCCAGATGGCATATATCTACAACTCTTGAAGGAAGCTCCTAACCAAATACTACCACTACTCTCAAGTCCCTTCCAAAAGTCTATTGATGCTAAAGTCAAACCATTGGACAGGAAAGTTGCCCATATCTTTGCTAATACACAAAGGAAGAGACAGGACCAAAGCTCCCAATTATTGGTCATTCAGTATTACCTCTACTGTTGGGAAAATCCTAGAAGGTATTGTAAATACTGCCATTCTCAAGCATTTGGTCACAAATAACCTTCTATAAAAACAACAACATGGATTCTCACCAGGTAGATCAGTTGAAACAAATCTGATTAACTCAAACAGTCACATAACTCAGCTCCTTAACCAAGGTCTCCCAGTGGGTATAATTCTGCTAGACATTGCTAAAGCCTTTGATAAAGTCTGTCATCAAAGGCTTCAGTTGAAACTGAAGGCAATTGGAATTGAAAAGGATGTGGTGGACTGGATAGCAACTTTCTTGAAGGGAAGAAAGTAGTAGGTCAGAGTTTTTGGTTAAGATTGTACAGCTTTCTACTGAGGTAATTCTTTCTACTGATGGGTGCCTCAAGGAACTGTTTTGGGGCCTACAATCTTCAATGTCTACATTAACAATGCTCCAAGAAACAATACAAATAAACTTAGCCTGTATGCTGATGGCTTGAAACTTATTGATCCTGTCAACACACAGCAGGGTGTGGCCTCAATACGGTCAAATCTAAACAGCTTTTGCAAATGTGCCAATATATGGAGGCTTGAGGTTAATGTTGAAAAGTGCAAGGTTCTCCACTTTGGAAGAAATAACCTGCAATGGCAGAAAGAGACAACCAATTTCCAAGAGTACTTCAGAAAGAGATTTGGGGTCATTGTAGATGAAGACCTTAAATTTAACTGCAAAGCCCAAGCCACAGTAGCAGGGACTAACCAAACTCTTGGTATCACCAAATGCACAATCTCCAGCAGATCCCCGGCAATAGTTACTAAACTCTACAAGAGCTTGATGAGACCAAGATTGGTGTAGTGATGTGCATCATCACACCAATTAATAAACAGATGAGATGGCTCTTGGATCTGTCAAAAGACAGGCAACAAAACGTGCAAAGGACCTCAAAGATAAAGACTATGCATGCTGACTGCTGAGTCTTAAGCTATCAACTCTAACATACTGTTGACAAAGAGGTGACATAATAATGACCTATATACTGCTCCAGTCTGACAACAAAGACATGTTTAAGCCTGCCCTATTGTCAAGTACCAGATGTCATTCAGCAAAGCTGTTCTGCAAGCATGCCATGGCAAGAAAAGAAAACCACTTCTTCTACAACCACATCATAAGTGTTGGGAAGAGTCTAATGAAGACTAGCAAGCTCAACAGCTTCAAATTAAATGTTGACAAGGACTGGGCAACTAAACCATGACTCACAATGGGATGCAGCTGATGTCCTGCTGTCCTATCACTGACTGGCATACACTGGATTCATCCACATTGCTAGCACGTGTGGTTTAAGGCAATTTAAGGCAAAGGGATTTTTGCTTCTTGGAATGACAAACAAGTTTGACTCACAAAAAAAAAAAAAAATGGCAGAAATTTTAGTTCCAACAATTCTCAGCAGGAAATATTTCAAGATTTAAGTATTTCAGCATCCAACTTGCTTTTTTATTTGAAGGTAGGTTAGGTCAGCATTAGCACTCTAGGTACAAGCTCTTTAGGGATTATTATACATAAAACAGTTCTTAGTAACAAACTGTAAGTAAGGAGTCAGTAATTTTTGAAACTCTAAAAAAAGGGATTTTTGTAACAATTATAACATCAAAAGAATAGACTTTTGATGCTGCCAATCAAAAGATACAAGTTTTAAAAAAATTGACCAATTTTCAAAAAAGAGGAAAAACCTCATAAAAAGTCAGGTGATCTTAATGAAATCACACAAAATCTACAAAAAAGAGGAATTAATATTTTTTCTACAATAAAGATTATGGATGCATGTTTATTTCTTTGTATTTTTGTTTTCTCCAGGGGTAATAATATCAAACTAGTGATCCTAATATATTGGACGGGTCATTTGAATTAAAATTTAAAATTCTAGTGCCATTTTTTAAAAGTCTTGTGACTGCCTAAATGGCGGAACTCTTGATAGGCCTTTGAATAAATATTAAAAAAGGTTCTTGTGTGTGAGGGGGGGGGGGGAATTATTTTCACATCTCTATTCACTTTAACTATGCCTGAATAGGATTGCTGCAGCCTGATGCCTCCTGTGCTATTACAGAAAATGTTTCTGATTTATATATATATATATATATATATATATATATATATATATATATATATATATATATATATATATATATATATATATATATATATATATATATATATATATATATATATATGTATATATATATATATATGTATATATATATATACATATATATATATATATATATACATATATATATATATATATATATATATATATATATATATATATATATATATATATATATATATATATATATATATATATATATATATATATACATATATATATATATATATATATATATATATATATATATATATATATATATATATATATATATATATACATATATATATATATATATATTAATACTTCATTTATATTAACTGATCTGATGTATAATATGGTGATGCGTAAGCATATTTTAGCAACTATGAAGGATGAGTGGTAGATCCTTTTTAGGTAGAGAGTTAGATGCCTCAAAGAGGTTGTTTTAATGGTATAACTTTTTAAGCCTCATTGAAATTTCAGATAAATTATTATTACTTATTGAAGATGCATCTTCATACAAGCAGAAAATAACAGAGCACTACAAAGAGAGAGAAAAAACAAACAAAAGCAAAATATCACTATACAACTATGATAACAAAACTAGAGTTGAAGAAGTTAGCTCCAAGCATGTCTTGAAAGCTTTTGGTTGTGTCTCTTCATAAGTTTAGCAATGGCTATAGTAGGATCTGCTATAAGAAGACTATTGATGAGTTTTGAATTGCATGTTCAAATTGGATATTTCAATAGGTATTTTGCAAAATGGAAGAAAGTGGAGTGGATTTTCAATGTATCAGCATTTGTAAGAATCTTCCAGAAGGGTGCAATGTAGAGGATGCGGGAGAAGAGCAACAGTGTTTTACAGCATTGCAAGATAATGGCAATTGAAACAAAGCTTAGCAGAGACTATGGAAGCATATGAAGCTGATATGTGGCATCTATAGAATGACTTTTGAGGAATTGTGTTCTAATCCCTTGTGTTCTGATTCTTGCAGATATTTTGGGTCAATGCCTTTATTAAATTTCCTAAGAATTCTTTTTAGGGGAAGCTTTACATGGGGATTTCTTGTGGCAGAGAATTCTCTGACAGAAGCTTTTCACAGATGGTGAAGGGAGTTTTTCCAGCATGATTTGAAAATCATCAAAATTTAAAAAAAAATTATTTTAGCTGATAGTTAGGTGCAACATTAAACTTAAGATATACAGTAATTATTCTGTTTGTGAGGGTTGCACTGTCCTGTACCCCTTGCTTTTTAGGGCTTCAAAGCTTCCTATTATGGTTATATTACCTTTGAATTTCAGTGGATATTCTTAAAGAATTGGGAAAGATGTCAAACTCTAGCTTAAAAAGCAAAGGGTTCTGCAGGAAGCAGTTTCCTTCATACATGTAATAATTTCTGTATGCTTTAAGCTTTAATGTTACTCCTTACTTTCAGCTTGAAAACTTGATTTTTTCTATAGAATTTCAATTTAAGCAAACAATAGTCATAAATGAAGGATCATTTTTTAGCCAGTGATGCTCAAGATTTAGTTTTGGCTGTTCCCTTGGAACATGTTAACTATTACAATCAGCTAGAATTCTAGTTTTATAAAGCACTACCTTTCCAAACTCTGTAAGCAGGCAAAGGCATGGTATCTCTGATAGTTTTAAGTAAAAGTGGAGAATTGTTTCCTCAGCTGAATAAAAATGTCAAAACCTGTAATTACTAGCCTAGTTTTTATGCACCAGCTGCATGCTGTGTTTACCATATTTTTTTTTTTTTTTTTTTTTTTTTTTACGATATGATTTACCATATGGTAAATCAAAAATATGGTATTTATATCAAAAAAATACCATATTTTTTTTTTTGTTTACCATATTTGACTATCATACATGTTTACCATGTTTACCATATTTGACTACACCAACTGCAGTCTCAACTTCTTCCCAATTTATCTATATTTTGCTACAACAACAATCTAAGATACACAATGTCCATACATTCTGTTTATTAATCATGTTCAAAGCAAAAAGGATGAAGTTTAAACCCAAGTTTTAAGTAACCTGGATGAGTATACAAGCAGAAAAACCTACAAAGTTCATCCTACTACTGCCTGTCTACACCTACTGTATTATAAAACCTACTACTGTCTGCATTATGAAGTGAAGTATTTAGTGAAAGCTACTTCACCTATGTCAAGTTTTTATCTTTCTGTACAAAAAGGTATCTCTTTCTCTCTTGTAAGAGGGTTCTCTGTAATGTCTAGAGACACACCTGCCCTTTAAAAGCCTCATGGGCATATGTAGCTTCTTTTCTAGGGGGTGGGGGAGCCAATTCTATGACAAAGGGTGGGGTGGGGAGAAGCTGAAGTTATATTGTCAGTTCACAAAACCTTACATTGCCAGCAAGTTCTATCATACCTATGAAATCTTTATTAATAAGCAATCACCAAAAATCATCAATAGGCTTCAGCATTAATGTTCTTGGATTAGAGCCAAATCTTTCCAAGACATTATGGATAATTGCTTGTTGTTTGATGTTTATTCTGTCATTTCAGTTGTTTGTTTCCAGCTTTTTGAACCATCTACCTTTATCAACTGCTTTTTTTTTTAGCCATATACCTTTTTTCAACTGCTTTTTCAGCCTTCTGCTTTTTCAACCATCTGCTTTTTCAGCCATATCCAGTGTAAATATGAAATTCTAGGGGGGGGGCAGCAGCCCCCCCCCCTCAGTACACCCATGAAGAGCCTTATTACATTTACTTAGAGATTATCCCTCTTTGTAGAAGAGCATTCTCTAAACAGAGAAGGCATTAAAAATTGAGCAGTTCACATAATTGACCTAAAAATAAAGTGAACATACCCCTATATATCATTTATTATGCTCTTTCTGAATATAATAATTGCTTTTCTTGCAAATTCAGTTTTCAGTCTTTTTTGGACCATTGAAAATGATAAATTCTTTCTATAGTTTTTTGGTAGAAAAAGGTTCAAGACATTGGTTTCAAACTGACTATTTCATTATAAAACTCATTTTATTAAAGTTATATAATCTGCAAGCATTGATTTGTCACAATTAAGATGAATAAAAAAATTCAATAACAATTTCTCTATTTTTTCATCTGCCATGTTTCATCTGCTGGCTTTGATATTTTTTTGACATATATGTGAAATGACAGTTTTTAAGTCGTGTAATAGAATAAGAGGACAACATGGCAGAATAATTTTGATTTTTTTTTTTTATTCACCTCAATCTTGACAAGTCAATGTTTATGAATTATACAACTTTATCAAAATGGATTTATAATGTAGTGACTTTTGAAACAAATATTTTAACCATTTTCACTTCCAAAAATATAGAAAGAAATTATTATTTCAGCCTGTACCAGCTAGGCTTTTACTGGTGGCTTGAGAGAGGCTATCCACAGTTGCTTGCCAGCATTCATTCCGTTCAGAGCTAATGTGCAGTGATGGATACTATTGCAAATCTAGGATATTTGTTAGCTGTTTGAACAAGGCCTCTCTGGATTTATTTCAGTAATATGAGGCCCTTGCCAGTAAGTCTCTGTTTAATGGATTTTCGCTTTGATAATTAGCCAATCTAGGGGAGATTATTGAATAATCTTATGATGTCTCTCACAAAGTCATACTTTGATCAGAAACACACTGAGCTTATGACAAAGATTCTTAGCCTGGAAAAGGGGATTGAGGCTTTGCAAAATGAGAATTTGGAGCTTAAAGACGAAAATATGGTTCTCAAAGCCAAAGTAATATATATATATATATATATATATATATATATATATATATTATATATATATATATATATATATATATTATATATATATATATATATATACATATATATATATATATATATCTATATATATATATATATATATATATATATATATATATATATATATATATATATATATATATATATATATATATATATATATATATAATCTGAAAAAGTCTTGTCTTCAAGTTGAACTTGTTTCAAAAAGACAGAACACTCTACTTCACAGCATGCCAACTTTTCAAGGTAGTAACTCAGAAAATGCTGCCTGTGGGTTTCTTGCTGAAATAGGAGTCAGTAATGCAAATTCAATGCCCTTTGTCAAGTGCTATGGTTTGAATAAAAAAAAACCTCAGGCTCTAATACTAGGGGAACATCTAGGTCTACAGCAAAAGTCAGGCCAGTTTTGGTGACTTTGGCTAATTTAGCAGATAAAGACACTATTACAAAAAATTGTGGTAAACTGAAAGGATCAGGAAAAAAAATCACTTCTGATCTCCCGTGTGAATTGGCATGCTGTAGAAAAGAACTGCTATCTTTTGGCTACAATCTGCACACATCATCTGATACTTCAACAAAGGTTGCTGAAACCCAAGTGATAACAAAAGGGATTAGTATATGAAAAGAAGCAAAGAAGTCTCCTAAGAGTAAGATTTGGTTGCAAATCAAGGACTCAAGTTTCAATCCCTTTAAACTATCTAGATTTAGTCTCTGTGGTTTCCTCCCCCACTGTGTTGGTTGGAGGTGATAAGTAATTGGTGTTATTTGTTCATTCCTTAGTTATTTGTTTGATATTGTTAGCATTTTTTTGTGAGTTAAGATATGTAAATTTTTCTCCTGGCTTGTGAGATTTAGTTATGTTTCATTGTTTTTCATTTTGTATACAAGTTTTTTCTTATCCAAGTTCTCTGTTTTTGGTCTGTATTTTTTGTGTTCCAGTTTCATTTGTCTCAAAAAATGAGTTCATCATTCTGTTTGCCTAGTTACTGTCCACATTGTTATAGAGCTGGGTGGTGAGTGACACATGATGGATCATAGTTTTTAATATATATATATATATATATATATATATATATATATATATATATATATATATATATATATATATATATATATATATATATATATATATATGTATATATATATATATATATATATATATATATATATATATATATATATATATATATATATATATATATATATATATATATATATATATATATATATATATATATATACATCTCCTCTGGGTGAGCATCTGGGTGAGCTATATACATCTGTCTTACATCTCCTCCTTGGGTGAGCAACTACTTCAGTTTGAAAACAATCCAATAGATGTTCCTAATTTGGTTAATAATTCAGTAGGTCAGTCTAATAAATCACCATCAAATTGCCATTTTTCAGTTAGTAGTAAGTATGTATTAGATTTAGATCGAGTATCCAAACAAGATGGTAGTTTCTCTGTGCTTCAGCTTAATGTACAGGGTCTTTGTTCTTTGTTTGATGAGTTGAAAAAAATAATGCATAGTGGCAACCCTGATTTTATTGTCTTTATGAGAGTTTCCTTGATTTGAAAAATGAATCTCTATTGCATCTCTCTGGGAACAAGATGGAATATTTAAATCAAAGTAGGATGGCTAAAGATGGACTTACTGTTTATTTTCCAGAATGTCATCTGTTAGACATGACCTGTCAAGAAATGAAGAAGGAGTTTTTGAATCCATATTTATTGAGATTAAAACCCAAGCTAAAACTTTCATTGTTGATAATATACTGGTCTCCTAGTGGGTCTGTTCTCTCTTTCCTTCAGATTCTTGATGAGGTTTTGGAAACAATCCAACTTCATTCATGTGAATTTGTCATTATGGGCGACTTCAACCTTAATTTGTGTGACCAGAGGTCATCCTTGTCCTTGGATTTTTTTCAACAATGCTTGCTTGTGGAACATTACTTTCTGCATGCATTCCAACTCGCACTACTAATACTACTGCTTCTTTGCTTGATAATATTTTTTCATTGTTGACCCTGGTGCAAAATTCTGTATTGACAAGTGATATCTCAGACCATTTTCCTCTTTTTCCCACATATGATTTTTCTGATTTGTTGCCAAGGAGGAGCCAAGGAGCTGGTTTTTCCTCTTTAAAATTTAATGATCAGGGTTTGGATCTTCTTAGGTCACAGTTGGCAGGTTGTTTGTGGAGTATTTCTGAAAATGAATCTGATATTGATTCTTTGTTTAATTTGTTTCATGATTCTTTGAAAGAAGTTACCTTGAATACATGTGATGCACCCCAGTCAAATCCAGCATCAAAAAGAACAACCCCTTTGAATCCTTGCATGACTCCAGCACTCCTTAAAAGTTGGAGGATGAAAAATAATTTTTGGAAGGCTTACAGGTTGTCTAAGCAATCTTCTCATGATTCTCAACTTTAACTTTTCTGTTATTTTATTACAGAAAATTCTCTGCATGTTGTAAAGACATTAGGAAGACATGGCAAGTAATCAATTCTGTTATCAGGCCATCTTCTCTGCCTCCTTCTGCCCCTTCAAGTATTGTGATGGAAGGCGAAAATGTAGAGGGTGAGCTAAAAGTTCAAGGTGCATTTACTTCCTATTTTGCTAATATTGGCAAAACTGCAGCCTCTTCTGTAAGTCCTTCTTCTTCTCTACCTGACTTTAGGTCTTAACTTGGACTGCCTTGTCCTAAATCAATGGCATTGAAACCTGCCTCTGAAGCTGAAATAGCCAGAATTGTCAATGGTTTGAGGGGTTCTTCATCTTCTGGCCCAGATAGTATTCCAACTAAGGATGTCAAGTTCATTCTTCCTGTAATCATTTCTGCCCTCACGAGACTTATCAATCTTTCCCAAGTGCTTTAAACCATGCTTGTGTTATTATTTCTTTTTAAGATGGACCAAGGAACAATCCTGCAAATTATTGTCCCATATCTCTTTTATCAGTGTTTAGTAAAACTTTTGAAAAAGCTATGCTTACTCAACTTCTTGATTTTCTTAATTCTAAACACTTTTTTCATGATTTTCAGTTGGGTTTTAGGGCAAAGCACTCAACTGAGCATGCATGCACACCTCTCTATGAAAGCATTCAACTCATTAACACACAAGATTCTTCTTTGGAAACTGGCCCATATTGGTATAAGAGGGAATGCTTATTCTTGGTTTCTATCATATTTATCTGGTCAAGTCATCTCAGTTGATCTGCACTTTTCTAACCCTTCTGGAATACAAGAGTGTCCACAAGGATCTGTCATTGCAGCCTAGTTCAGTCTTATGTTTCATATTGTTCTGTTATTTGGATGTCAACTTTTCCCTCATCTCTGATGCCACTTTCAAAACTTTATGATAAAGCAAGGACTCTTATTAAGGAAACTAACCTATCTTCACTTAAACCCTTGCTTGATTTGAATTCTCTCTATTTTCTTTCTTGTTCTTCTTTCATTTTTTTTTTTTTTTTTTTTTACTGTTGCATGGTCATCTTCCTGCTGCTCTATGTAATAATATATCTTTTGTTTCTCATCAATTGACTTATCATCTCTGTACTTCTAGCAATTTACAGATTCTTCATGCTCCATCAGTGAGGTCTGACTTCAAACCTCTGACAACTTGCAACAGGATTTGGAACATGCTCCTTCAGTCTGCATAAGGCTGCCACTTGTTTAGTATGTTCAAAAATTACCTTAGAGAATTTCTAGCTAGTAATTAAGTTTTTTTTCTGGTTTCCCTTGGAGATTATGTCTCTGGATTGAGTTGGATATTTATTTGAGTTGATGAAATCATGTTCTACCCCCTGCCTAGCTTGTCATTTTGGGGATTATTAAGGTGGGTGACTGGATTTTTTTTGGATTTTGTTTATGTTTTTTTTGTGTTGGTATTTTTTTCTCCCTTGTTCTTTCCCAGCCATGGAGCCTTATGGGGGAGATTGTGTTAAAGTAGTTTTTTGTTTATGATTTTTATTTTTAAATAAAGAACTCAGAACTCAAAAGGGTCCTAAAAGGGCTTAAAATTGAATTTGCAAGAAAAGCAATTATTATACTCAGAAAGAGCATAAAAAATGACATAAAGTGGTATATTCACTTAATTTGTAGGCCTAGGTCAATTATATGAACTGCTCAATATTTACTGAGAAGGCTCTAGAAGTCAAACCAATGCATCATTTAAGACAGTATGTAATTATACCAAAATCCTGCAAAGTATTCTGATGCTGAATACTTTGATTCCCCTTTAAAATCACAGATTCTACAGTTTTTGAACACAAGAGGAAAGATATTGCTTCAGTCCTTTCTGTGCAACAATTTAAAAGATGTTTTATAAATATCAATCATTTTAGCTGCTCCTGTTGAGCCCATGTTACAGTTGATAGCTCCATTTTGATATGAAAGAATTTTGACATGGGAAAAAACCTTGAAGATGATAGAATCCAAAAATGATTTTGAAAAAGTGATTTTGAAAAAGTAAGAGCCTATTGGAATATGAGTAGAAAAGATTTTTGTGGTCTGTATATTTATAATTCTTGGCTTGGAAATTTTTCTGGGAGAAAAGTATAGCCTAAATAAAACTCATGTTCTTGCCCTACAAAAAATAGCCCACTTTCTATATTATATTTTATAAACTTTAGTAGCCTATTTGGGAATTTTAATAGCCTATGTGTTTCAGTATTTTAATAGTAATGTTAGTAGCCTATGTATTTGGACATATTAGTAATGTATTTGGAAGTACTATTTTAATACACTACATTTGCAACCAAGTATTTATATTTGCATTTAAATACTTTCTACAGTATTTTATAGGCTACATTACTGGTTGTATGTTCACCTAGTTTATAGCTTTGTAATAGATATATTTCCAAATTTAATGCAATATTACCCAAATCAGTTGGTAATAATGAGCAGTTAGCCAATGAAATTCATCCCCCCCCCCCAGCATGTTGACTAGTGACACCTCCAACTCCCTTGTGGGAGGAGTAAGGCATGCAATAGCAGAAACCACTATATTTGGAAAGAATGGGAACACAATGAAATATTTTTATTAAATAGGCTATTTCCTCCGCAATTGGTGCATAACTTAATTACAACTCACCTGTTTAGAAACAGGAAATAAAAGGTTCTAGATTGGCTTACCAATTACAGTTAGCCCTGTGAGTGCAACTCCACCCAGGGAATAGCTAGAAGTAGCCGCATACCCCATTCTTTAAGAAATGAAGAGAAGATCTGGTTTCAATTTATTAAATTAGCCTAGGCTATTAAATTCCCAGCCCAGAGATCCCGTGACAGATATTTATTCTGGCTCTTCTTATAACTACGTTCAAAGCCGTCATCTACTTTTCAGAAAATGATTTTGCTGTCGTTTTCAAGAAGTATCATTAAATAGAGGTGATTTGGTTGTTTTTGAAATAAATTTTATTGGAATAAACTCGTTTCTTCCGATATCAATTGGAGTAAAGATTTATCTTTTGCCTTTTAAACCTTAGATTGTTTCTATCAGACGATTTTGGTCATTGGACAAAGATGTGAAAGAAAAATAAGATCTTCTTTGGTATAACACTAACAAAGTTATCAGTACGGTGTAGTGGTTAAAAACGTTGGCTAACAATGTAAAATACTACTACTAATGCTACTAACAACTGACCGCAGCACCAAGCCACCTGAGGCTAAAACAGCTACGCAAGCTCCTCCTCTATCCCCATCTACACAATACATATCTCTTTGCACCCTCCCTGTTAATTCCCAATTCACTTAAAGTTTTCCTTATGACATCTTCCCACCCCAACCGAGGACGACCTTCTTTGCGTTTAGCTCTAGACGATTGGCCGAAATAGAACAATCTTCGTCAAGCTGTCATCTTTCATCCGTAGAATGTGCCCTAGCCATCTCAATAATGCTTTTATTACAACCATAGAAAGCGGGATTAAACCCCACTTTTCGTACATCCTGATGTTTGAAATACGGCCTGTCACTCGGGTATCCAAAACAATCTGGAGGTAATTCTCTGGAAAATGTTTATCAAAATCTTCTTTCGTGTTTTGGATTACCCATGCTTCAGAACCATGTTTGACTAGTTCATCTACTTTAATTAAAATATTAAAGGACTTTTTCTCGAGAAGGAATTGTTTATACTAAAGAAAAGAGAAATCAGCAAAATTCTAGACTAGGGCTTCCTTTCAATCTTGGAGAGAAGTCATGTTAGTTGAATTAAACTCCCAGCAATGGAGCCAGAGCTGTAATGAGCCTCCGAGAGAGACAGTTTGAAATAATAACTTCCACTCTCCAGAGGGAACTGACTTTTGATGACGTTTTACAATATTTGTGTTATAAAAGTGAAACCTTGAGAAATAGATGTACTGCTCAAATAAGGCACAAATAAACTGTTTGGGCCTCACACCTTTACTCAATTAGGATTGGAAAGGCTTTTAAGTTTTCGAAATTTACATCTCAAATTTTGAGAAAACTAGGAACTGCACTTCTAAAAACTAGAACCATAAAAGAGATTAAGAACTCAAAATTAATTTAAAACATTCTTTCTAAGAATTCCTGGTTAAAACACATTCTAGGACTGACTTTTCAATGACAATAAAAAATGTCTGATTGGCTTCAAACTCAAAGGACACGTACTGTATAAGCTGATACTGTCGTATCAGCTATTCGTCAGGAGGGCTGACGGGCCATTGCTTTGGTTGGGAGGGATGACAAATCCCACAAAAAGTGCTTTTCATGTCAAAATGTTACTTATTTTCTGTGAGCATTCGAATCAATGTAGAAGAGGGTCAGGGAGAGAGGAGGAATAAATTAAGCTAGGTCTCAGCCATCTCATCCAAATATGGCCTTTTCATTTTATTCAAACCTCGTAACGCGTCACAAAGGTTTTATGTTTATTTTCTGTTTCTTCGTAAAGTCATAAAACTGATAATAAAGGTTTTTTTTAAATTATAATATAAAGGTAAGGCACACATCTTCCTTAATATGGCCATTTCAACATTTCTAGATTTATCAAACAGTTTGCTGTAACGAACCGTAAGTAATGAGCAATACGGTTCAATAGTAACCGAAACTCTAAAAAACGGAATTTTAATATCAGTAAATACATCAAAAGCATTGGCTTATTATACTGATTTCAAATATATAATATTTATTACATTTAGTGTTTCCCATCAATGCCTACGAACCTGAGGAAATTTACTAGATTGTTGAAAAACGGAGGAAATACCCCCTAAAAATAAAAGATACCTAATAAAAATCAGACCATCAGATTCAGCGTCTTAGAGAATCCTACCGTTGAGGTTTGAAACTCCTATCTGCGAAAATGTGGAATTTTGTATTTTTTGTTTGAAGAAAGGTCGCCGATGCCTGTTTATTTAATTGTTTTTTTTCTTCTTCTTTTTCCCAGGGTGATCGCATCGAACAAATGATCCTAAAACATCGAGAAAAGACTCATTTTAACGGAAATTAAAAGTTCTAGTACCCTATTTAATTGACCAAAAAATTGGAGATTAACTAGCCCCCCCCCTTCCCCGCCCAGGATGCACTGGATGGCTGGCAACCAACCCCCATTGCACTTCCTAGCAGAAGGGTCATGAAAGGGGATTGGCACTAAAGGATTGAACCTTAAGGGTCTAGTGCTGTAGCTTTCTTCCGCCCATTTTTTTCCTAAAGTCGTCTGATCAAAATTTTGAGATAGAAATTTTAACTAGCATTGATAAGTCCCAAAACTATGCCTTTGGAGGTGACATTCCCCCCGGCCCCTAGGGATAGGTCTTAAAATTAAAAAAGCCCATTGTTTACGTAAAGCATTTGTTATTCAAAAGCATACAGACATTTTTCGCAAGGGGGGGGGTTTCGTTTGGGATGGGTTTCTATGAGGATAGTTCTCCGTGTAGTGGCAAATTTCCGGGGCTGAACTTTCTAGAGAAAATTTTACATTAGAAAAATTTGACAGGACTCCGACACAAAATTATTTTCATTTGTCTTTATTTCTGTTTGCCTATTTTCAGCGTGTTTGGATTTCTGGGAAATAACTTCCACCGAAGGGGGACTTCCAGACTAGTAGGACAAACGATTAGAAATTATAAGCTTTTTCAAATGAAACTATGCTAAGGAGAATTTTTCAGGCTGAATCTTCTGCAAGATTTTTTACGGCGTGAGGAGGGTTGGAATTCTCCAGAGAGGATTTTAAGGGGGTGGTGTATTTTAAGTGGGAGGAACTCTATGGTGTAGTTTGCCGTGAGGGGCTAGGAATTTTTCATTGAGGGTGAGCTAGATTTACAGGTATATTTGAAAAACGATCTGAAATTAAATAAAAATATCAAGTTTTTTCAACGGAAAGAATGGAGCAACATTAAAACTAAAAAAAACAGAAATTATGACGTATATGCAGGGATTGCTCCCCTCCTATATACTTTGCTCTTTACGCTAAAGTTTTACTGCACCAGCAGTAGAATACCATATATTTAAAATATAAGATTCTTTCCTTCTAAAGATGATTCGGGCAGAAATCAAACGTCCCCTAATTGAGTTCAAATACCGCTTCCAAGAGTCTAAATTCTTAATCAGCAAAAAGAGAAATTGCATTTCTAGCTTCAGTCAGACAACGACGCTAGTCGTTCGAATTTCGCTAACATAATTAGTAGCAAGAAAAATGCTAAGTACGATATTTCTAAGGAAGTTTAAATGGCAAAAAAATCGTGTGAACGCCTGAATCATCTGAAAAATCTTAAAGAATTCATTGGGCGAAAGATTTACATCCTTGGTCCTCTTGGGCCAATGGAGGGCAGTCCTTACAGCGCAGGACAAAAGAACTGCGTTTGGGAGTGGGGTAAATGTGCCTTTTTAATTGGAATCTCAAGTGAGATCTGAAACAATCAATACATCAGACCTAAAGAGATTCAGGCGAAATTATTGTATTTTGGTCACCGTTATTGTCATAGAAGTGACCCGTTCCTGTGCGACTAAGTATGTAAGTTCAATAAATCTATTGTCTTTTTATCTGTGTTTATTTCATTTATATGTCTGCGTCTAGTCCAATAATAGGTAACTAGTTCGTAAGTCTCCAAGGTAAATGCTCCCAAAGGAATCTGATCTCCAGATAGCTCAAGAAAGAAGAGGCCACATTTATATGTCTACATATTCAATTTTCTCTCATTAATTGAGAGCGGCGCTAGCCTAGTTGACACAATCTCCAGCGCTGTAAGCGGCGCTATCGGAGAAATTTCTATCGCCACAAATAATAAGTTTTTCCATTACTACAAATAATTTTTCTATCGCTACAAAAATAATTCTTCCATCGCTACAAATGGCGCGTGTCGGAAATTGGAGGAAAACTGCGAACTAGTTAGGCTATTTAAACTTTGTAATTTGAATTTAATTGTTGGAGAGATACAGACAATAAGTAAATTGATTAGGCCTATAACCACTAAACTATGATAGGAAACCCCTTATATCTCATAGGAGATAATAGCCTACCCCAAAATAGGTTAAGTAAAATTTTAAGTGGATATAAACGCAAAAAAAATATGGACGAACTAAACGAGATATTAATAGTGCAAAAGTTAGTCGCAAAAAATATAGAGATTGCAAAATCTATCCCGGAATACAATGGTCAGTCAGATATTGACGAATTTAATATCCAATTGACCCAGTTTGTACAATTAACAAAAACAAACGTTGGAGCGTTAAAAGACATGCTGCTTCTACGATTAAGAGGCCAGGCCTTAACCTTTCTAAAACAGATCGAACATACCATAGGCAATAACGCCAACTTGCCAATAAATGCGGTTGATGACTTGTTAAAAGCATTCAAAGAGAGATTTATAGAAACCAGTTCTATAAATAAATTAAAACACGGAGTAGTAAGCTTTGATTTTTCACAAAATACAAGGGAATATCTCGATAGCATACGCATTTCTGTAGAAGCAAAATACGGAAGTGGTTCGGGGGAACTGTATGAAAAAGTCATACTAAATACCTTTTTGCAAGGGCTACCCCCAAAACTATATAGAGCAGTAATATCCAAAAATATTCAGACGTTGGATCTTGCAGTCCAAGAGGTAGAGCGATTAATCGAAGTTGATAAAATGGTTGCTAATCATAGTAATGCAAAAATAAATAGCCTAGAAGACTCAAACGTGAACCTAATCTTCAAGGGCGATCAGGCATCCCCCAATTTCTTTTCAAGGGATAACTCCCCAGTAGTACAAAGAAACAAAACGCCAGAACCCGCTAGGCAGAGAACAGTACGTTTTCAGCCCATTAACCCTACAATAATAAGGTGCTATAACTGCAATCGTGTTGGCCACATAGCAAGAGAGTGCCACTATGTCCCCAATCCCACACCAAGAAATGCTGTCGGTAATACTCAAAATTACGGTAACCATTTGTTCAGAAGAACAAATTTTAGCACCGGTTATGCAATAGGCTATAGCCAGGGGGGATTGCACCAATCAGTACCTTATAATGCGTACCAACCAAATTTGTATAACCCTCCCCCCAACAGGCAAATTAATTACCGGTTTGAAAACCCAAATACTCGCCAAGGCCAATATAATGCGAGAATGCAATATAGAAATCATGAAAATTTGCCGAAGAGAAACGAAAATTTTGCAAGCCAACGGCACTGGCAGTTAGCGCCAGCAAACGGCACTGACACGAGACATCCACGTTACCATAATAATACATGGAGAAGACAGACAGACGTAAATCATTTAAATATGCCTACGGAACCTAATACGTCTGAATATCTATTACGGGCACCACACATGAAATAAATCTCAGGGAAACGTTTCGGGCCCCTCAGAAACATGAATTGGACCCAGAGGGTGCCAGGAATATTTAATAGGTCTAAAACAACACTAGTGCCTTCTTGTAGCGATATTATTAACAAGTTACCTATATTTAATGATTTTTGTGTAGAAAACGTTTACTTTACGGCCTTAGTTGATAGCGGTGCTACTGTAAATATCATAAACTCTTGCGTATTTAATAGCTTGCCTCCGCACATTAAACGACAGAGGAACCCTAATAATCCCAATTTAACAAGCGTGACAGGTCACAAATTAAATGCAAAAGGGTCAATTTGCCTAAACGTAAAAAGAGACAATAGAACGTTCATGACAAATTTTATTATATGTGATAATCTCCCATATGAAGCTATTATAGGGGCAAATTTTCTAAGGTCTAATAGAATACTATTAGACGTAGCCAACGAGAAGCTTGTATACCCAGCTAAGGTAGGGGAAGAAATTTCTACCTTAAAAAATCGTAACAGAGGTTACGAAGATAACATAACAGTAAACAAAATTTCTAATGGTATAATGTCGAAGTATTTTGAACCTCATGTCTCGCAAAGACAGGGCATAATTGGAAATTTATTCAATTACCCTAAGAGATATTGCAGAAATGAAGTATATTTAAATAATAACAGTATTGAAGCTGCGAAAATAAAAATAGGAAATATGCGACAGTACAGATCAAATGAAATTAAGAAAATAGCGGAATTATGGAAGAACATAATAAAACCCAACATGACGCCACAAGATGCCGCAATGGCGCAGCATAGCGCCACTATGAATCTAATAAACAATGAAAATGAAGAAAAATATTACGGATTTGCGATAAGGAAAACAAAAATCCCTCCAAAAACGATGCAAAAAATTCAAATATCACAAATGATCGAGCCCGTGGTTAGCAAATCAGAAATATGGTTTGCGATACCGTCTGAAATACCTGAAAATCTGTTATGCGAGGAACAGATTATATCTTATGACAAAGGGGAAGGTTTTATTTGGGTAACCAATAACCATGAAAACGATACAATTACAATTAAAAAGGGGACTTGTTTAGTCCAAATCGAGGTTTTAACGGAAAATGATTTAAATAGATGGGAAAATTCTAAAATAAACCTAGTTAACGGTATTAAAACTTCAAATAACGAATATCCCTTGACTAAATCGCAATTTTTAAACAAATTTAAAATGGATCATATTACGGATATGGAACATAAGAAAAAATTATGCGAATTATTATGGAAATTCAAGGATGTATTTTCTGCATCTGAAGATGATATCGGGCTAATTCCATTTTATGAACATTCAATTTTAACGACTGGTAATCCCGTTGCAAAACAGGCATATCGTGTGCCACATAAGCACAAAGAGTGGTTAAAAAATAAAATCCATGAATTAGAAAAAAACGAAATTATACGCCCAAGTATAAGTCCGTATACTGCACCAGTGATCTTAGTACCAAAAAAGAATGGAGATCTTAGACTCGTAGTAGATTATAGGGCTCTCAACAAACAAGTAGTTAGCGATAAATTTCCTCTACCAAGAATAGACGAAATTCTTGACTCAATTTCAAGCAAAAACAAAATTTTTACCTCTTTGGACCTTACCCAAGGCTACCACCAAGTGAAAATAGCCGAAAAGGATGTCCATAAAACTGCATTTTCAGCATCCGAATATGGTTCTTATGAATACTTAAGGGTACCATTTGGGCTTAAAACAAGTTCAAGCGCGTTATGTAGACCCCTATTGCACCTGTTAAGAGGATTAAAGAATATAATTCATTTTGTTGATGATATTATATGCGTGGGGGAAAACACTGAGCCACACTTAGCAACTTTAGCTAAGGTGTTCGAGAAGTTCAGGCAAGGCAATTTAAATTGCCGGCCCGAGAAAGTAAATTTATTTCAATCCAAAATTAAATTTTTAGGAGTAGTAGTAACACAGGGAGAGATCCCCAGACCCTGATAAAATAAAATGTGTTGAAAACCTCAAACCCCCCAGAACTATGAAAGAATTAAGGGGAATTTTAGGACTTACTGGCTACTTTAGAAAATTCGTATGCAATTATGCCCAAATTGCGAAACCCCTCACAGAATTAACCAAAGGGAATTCCCATAATGTTACCTGGTCCCAGGAAGCTCAAACTTCCCTAGACCAACTCAAAAAGGCGCTCCATTCTGAACCAGTTTTATCATTCCCTGATTTCGAAAACGGAAAACTCATCGTTACCACTGATGCTAGTTCAAAAGGCATAGGCGCAATTCTTTCGCAAATAATCCCGGTAGAAAACCCTAACCCTCTACAGGGAACACCCAAACAACTTGAAAAAGTTATATGCTATTCAAGTAAAACTTTATCAAAAGGCGAAAGTAGTTATTCCGCCACCAACTTAGAATTGTTATCTATTATCTACCGCTTGGACAAATTTAGGCATTATTTAATTGGTGGAAAATTTATACTACGATCAGACCATAAAAGCTTGCAGTACCTGCGCACATTTAAAAACCCCACGGGCATTCTAGCTAGATGGATTATGAAAATCCAAGACCTAGATTATGAATTTGAACATTTAAAGGGAAAACAAAACGCAGCTTGCGACTTTTTGAGTAGATATCCAGAAAATAGTCCGTCGGAAACTGAAGAAAATGAAGTTAATGCTATTAATGCTAAAAGCAAACATGGATGTAAGAAAACAAAGTCAAAGACGCATTAAAAGAAAATAAGATTAACTATTGTCCCTTGTCTTTGGAAAATATAAAAAGAAAGCAAAAAAAGGACGAAATGTGTGTAGCACTAATTGATTATTTTGTGAATGATAAGGCGTTACCGGATAAATTCAAAACTCTTAGAAAAGAGATAGATAATTTTTACTACGACCTTGATGAAGAAATACTGTGTAGAATTGTGACTGCTGAGACAAATCGAAACCAAACCTCGATAATACCTGTGTTACCACAAAACTTGATAGGGCCTGCATTTGAATATTTTCATTCGGACACAGGTGGACATTTAGGAGTTATGAAAACGTTCCATAAGTTAAAACAATACTTTTACGTACAATCGGCACTGACAAAACTTAAAGAATTTGTAAGTACATGCGAAGCATGTAATTTGAGAAAAATCCCCCCAGCTTATCCAAATCCTCCAATGGGAAGGGTCCCGGTAGCGAAGTACCCCTTCGATATTATCTCATTTGACCTATACGGGACAAGTGGAGGCTTACCTGTTTCTAGCAGAGGTAATACTTGTATTCTTTCGGTTATAGATCATTTTTCCGGATTTACTTTTGCAAAAGCATTAAAAAATCAAGGTGCTTATGCCACAAGTAAGGCATTAGCAAAATTATTTTTACAATTTGGCATTCCTAATAAAATTTTGAGCGACAACGGGAGCAATTTTGTTGCAAAAGTAACAAAAGATTTAATGAGTTTCCTTAATATAGAGAAAATGGTGACAGCGCCGTACCATCCACAAGCTAATGGCAAAATAGAAAACAGGCATAAAATATTTACGAACGTTCTAAGTATTTATACGAAAGACAATAGGAGCGACTGGGATAAATTCTTACCTTATTTAACTAACGTAATCAACACTGCTTATTCCGAAACAACCAGAGACAATCCATTTTATTTACTTTTTGGTCGAGATTTTAGAATCCCGTATGATGAGATTATTGAATTTCGGCAGTATTATAATAGCTCAGAAGATTATAAACAAGAATTCATAAATAGGATGAGGAAAACTTATAAAATAGTTAGGCAAGAGCTGGAAAAATGTAAAATAAACCAAGAGCTAAGAAACCAGCCCAAAGTTAAGGGGAATATAGATTTCAAAGTAGGAGACTTCGTTTACCTAAAGAACTAGGCAAAAACGGAAGGATAAAAACTTTCCAACAAATATTCTGGGCCGTAAAGAATAGTCAAAAAGTACGATAATGAATATACCTTTAAAATGGAAAACCCCGATAGTGGAAGAACTTACAAGGCGCATGTTAGCCGAATAAAAAGAGCCAAATTTCCAGAGAGATGGGTATCACATCCCTCTTCTACTGATTCGTCAGATTCGGAAAATGAGCCCCCTAGGTCAAGACTGGCAGAGCTAAAACCCTTTAATTTCAAGCAAGATTATTTTGAAAATGAAAGTGATGAACAAAACTTTGAAGAATTTATAGCAATGGAAAATCTAGTTATTCCAGAGAAAAAATCCCTAATACCAGTAAGAATAAGAACGCCAAAAAGTCGAAAAAGTTATTCATCGGCGAGCGCGGGAGATTTAGATTATACAATATCTCCAAAAACCCAATTCTTCCCCGATAGAATTTCGACCCCATGTCCCCCAAAAGATTTCCAGACGATATGGTTTCCCCTGCAACACCAATAGAAAGGCCCCTGTCATTGCAGGAAAAATTAAACAGAGCTGTAGAAACCCCCGGTATTACTGTAAAGAAAACTCCTCCCAAAGATTTAACTAAAACAAACCTGCGAGAAGCTATGGATTTAATAAATTTTCCCATAAAAACGAGCCAAAGTACATTACCCGAGAATAAAACTCCAAAGGATGACCAGCAAGGTCAATATCATGATATAACTGTATCCAAGGCCAAACCTAAACAGTGGACTTCATGGAGAGAAACTCTAGTGCAAAAAATGCCCCATCCCCCTGAGGACATGGCATTCAAACAATGGAGGAACCCCGCAAAAACTATTGATTCCTCCCAAAGCTCTCAAGAATCTTTCAAATCTCCCGAGTTGAAAACTCAAAACGAGGACTTAGGGAATAAACCTTCTACTTCCAGGGGAGTAGAAATTTACGAAGGAAGGGCAGGGGATACGTCAAAAAGTGCCACCTCTAAAAGTTCTAATTCAGATTCGTCGGAAACCAGTTCCGAAGAGTCTGATGGTGAATCAGACCATATAGTAGCTAAAGAAATAGGGAAATCAAGGCCGACCTCAGCAGCCGCACACGGAAAACAAACGAAATTAAAAGGACAAGAATTTTTGAAAAAATAATACAAAAAGTTTGACCTTATTTCGCTAGACAAACCGAAAAAGAAAAAACCACAAGAAACAGAGGAAAAATAACGACACAGTCAGGTAGAACGGTTAAAAAACCTGACAGATGGAAATATCCCTAATTAACGTAAAGACAAATTTCCAAGATAATAAATTTAACACCATAATAAATTCAAAAGTATGCAAGTAAAGTTAACCAAGTCAATATTAATGAAAAAAAAATAATAATACGAGTAATGTCAAAACGTTGACGATCACAGAAAATAACCAAAGGTAGGAAGCTAGTGGTCTACTGAGAACGACAACTTGTGTTGGACCACGTCTTGTGGGAAGCCCGGGGAGGAACTCAAGGCCCATGATTGTTTTTTGTAATTTTTTTTTGTAAACGACCTCAGGAAGGGATATTTCTCAGTTCTTCAAGTGTAAGAAATTAGTGTTTTTACGCCAATCAGGGCCAGTCAAAACAATACTTAAAAGTTGAATAGAAACTTCTGTGAGCTAGTTAAGTTTTCGTTTTCTGGATCAGAATGCTTTGAAAGAGAAACAGAGAGTTTACTTTCTTATAGCTCCGAGGCAAAAAAAAGAGAGAAAAGCTTTTAAATTTCATTATATTATATCTATGACGTATGCTGTCCTACAGCTGTGTTAAACATTACTTTCAAAGAGAAACAAAGGCATTAATGTCTTTAGCTCCTTGGCGAAAATTTTAATTTCATTAGTTTATATCTATGACCTATACAATAACAGAGAGATCACTGTTCTATAGTTCTGTGACAAAAATGTTCTTTAATTTCATTGGTTTATCTATGAAATATATTGTCCTCTAATTTTTGTGACATATTTTCGCAAGTTAGTCACGTTATATCTTACCTATACTGACTCAGGTCTCCCTCGGATTTTCTATGAAAAATTCGACCCGTGCCCTAACTAAGATGGATAGTATCCAAAACAAGATATTATCAGTACGGAAGCGTCTAATTATATGAAATATTTTGTGTTAGTGCAGATTATAATTATTTTAGGCCTACACATAAAAAAAAGGATACCAGAGTAATCACGTGCTGCACGCTCGCTTATTCGTGTATTTCTTACTCGAGTAATATATGTACCAATAGCCAACTATTGGTAACTATAACCAAACAACCTATGGTACGTTTATATGTAGAATTTCACGGCGGATGTGAAATTATATCTCAATAATAATACGTAAAATTTTAAAACCATTTGATCGGTTAAGATACATAGATTGAAACCCTGTGTATGTCCAATGGCGACTAAGTAAAACCCACAAGGGATTCCCTTTTAATGTGATGGTGTTTCTCGCTTAACGGATTCTAATAAGACTTTAATATAATATTTATTTATTTAGTGCTGAAGGATTTGCTCAAACAATAGCCTTCTAAAAAGATATTGATGTCAGTTCTTCATTTCGCTTATATTCTTTGCCAAGCATCAACTGGAATCTACGCGGGCAAGCTTGGAATCCTGCATCTAATGACCTTATTCGAAAGGCGAATATTATGCACCAATGTTGACTTGTAATTACGGAAAATCCAAGAGAAGAACACGGGGAAACAAAGAAGAACGCCTCTGCATTTCAGCCGTTAAACCCGGAACCCCATGAGAACGTCTAAGCCTAGAAATAGGGAGGACATTAGAAGACGAGTGGGTAGAGAGGTCTCTACTCGTCCTTGCTGTGTCTCGTTCCCTCATTGTAGTATCGTTTGCGTAAAACCGTGTGGTTATGACGCTGCATATGCGTTTCTTATACAGCACGGACTTGCGTGAACAATGCAGGCATGAAAGATATTGTAAAAGTAGACCTCAAACTTAATAATGTAGGGTAAATTATGTTTATTTAGTATCGATATTTCCGTTCTCAAAACAAATTTGAAGACATTTCTGTTTTAGATTTCCATTGTGAGTACTAATATTAGTGTATTTATTTAATTCTGTCTCATAGCTTAGAAATTAATATACCCAATTAATACGTGACTTATTTGTACTATGAGTGTTTACTTTAAAGAACGTGTGATTCTGCCTCGCTATTTTTATTACAGGAAGTAAATGGCAAATTGGTTATTGAGCATTACAATGAGCTGCCCAGTACAGATACCACCCAGTAGCATCTATTTCCATCATATCTCAACCAACGAAGAGTACTCACCATAACTCCAGGCAACTTTCTTCCCAACTTCGTCTACGAGAACAACAGTTACCCTCGATCGTCGTTTCTTCGACTATGAACCATACTACGTATCAGGTAACACTATATTTGAACTTCAGTATCAAGTACTTTAATGAACTATATAATCACAGAAACCCATCGGTCAGTACAAGATATAAATACGTAGATATTGCCTTTGATACTCACTATGGACCCCAGAATAATTTGACAGTATAGTGATGATATTTGAAGCCAAACGATATTTAACGACATTTGAAGTTGAACGATATTTGAAGATGTTTGAAGTTGAACTTAAATACAATATATTAAAAGAGTCACCATAGTATGACGACAACCCGTTTCAAAAGGCACAAATGAACAATTTTACGCGAGAATATATTCTCTATGTGTCCCAAAAAATCCTAAAAATGATATGCTGAGAAGAAAAAACACCAACACCTATAGTGGGAAGCATCATTTCCCAGTTGACTATTAGAAGGACATTTAACGGTCATTTCCCAGTTGACTATTAGGGAAAACTTACCGTGTAAAGACAACTAGACTCAACTGTTCCATGAAGAAACCATAACGTAAGTGCTTCGAAATTGTTGCCAGGACAAAAGGAGTGAAGGACAGTAATTTACAACAGAAGGGTGTAGTACACTAAGGACACGAAAGGTGATGAATAGATGTGAAGTTACATGTGTTACTTCCTAATAACTTTGACAATTCGAAAATCCCAATAGTGAAAGTGTTTTAATGTTATCAGTGAATATGATGAACCCAATATTGTATGTTATAAATCATTCATGTATGTACCACAAGTAGAATTAGGTGTAATATTATCATGTTATTCATTTAACGTAGTGTAGATAGTATGTAGTACGTCATATAGACAGCAAAATAAAAAAAAACTAATGTAAAAGTAGAATAGCCCCAACTTTGTTGGAAATAGAAAAGTAATCAGTGCTAGATATAAAAAAAAATCCTTAGTATAGTAGCTAACCTAGAACCATAAATAATCTTAGTCCGGTAGATGAATTTTAGATAGGGATGTAGAATAAAATAAGAAAAATAATTGAAAAATTTTAAGCACTCCTAATGAGCAGTTACTAATGACGGGACGTCATTATTTGATGGGAAGGGTGATGTGCACCAGCAGTAGAATACCATATATTTAAAATATAAGATTCTTTCCTTCTAAAGATGATTCGGGCAGAAATCAAACGTCTCCTAATTGAGTTCAAATACCGCTTCCAAGAGTCTAAATTCTTAATCAGCAAAAAGAGATATTGCATTTCTAGCTTCAGTCAGACAACGACGCTAGTCGTTCGAATTTTGCTAACATAATTAGTAGCAAGAAAAATGCTAAGTACGATATTTCTAAGGAAGTTTAAATGGCAAAAAAATCGTGTGAACGCCTGAATCATCTGAAAAATTTTAAAGAATTCATTGGACGAAAGATTTACATCCTTGGTCCTCTTGGGCCAATGGAGGGCAGTCCTTACAGCGCAGGACAAAAGAACTGCGTTTGGGAGTGGGGTAAATGTGCCTTTTTAATTGGAATCCCAAGTGAGATCTGAAACAATCAATACATCAGACCTAGAGAAATTCAGGCGAAATTATTGTATTTTGGTCACCGTTATTATCATAGAAGTGACCCGTTCCTGTGCGACTAAGTATGTAAGTTCAATAAATCTATTGTCTTTTTATCTGTGTTTACTTCATTTATATGTCTGCGTCTAGTCCAATAATAGGTAACTAGTTCGTAAGTCTCCAAGGTAAATGCTCCCAAAGGAATCTGATCTCCAGATAGCTCAAGAAAGAAGAGGCCTCATTTATATGTCTACATATTGAATTTTCTCTCATTAATTGAGAGCGGCGCTAGCCTAGTTGACACAATCTCCAGCGCTATAAGCGGCGCTATCGGAGAAATTTCTATCGCCACAAATAATAAGTTTTTCCATTACTACAAATGATTCTTCCATTACTACAAATAATTCTTCCATCGCTACATTACTGTCTGTCCCAATTTTTAAGAGAGACTCTTAAAACCCAAGAGCTACTACTACTACTGTGACTAACAACTAACCGCAGCACCAAGCTACCTGAGGCCACCAGAGCTACGCTCGCTCCTCCTCCATCCCAGCCTATTCAAAGCCTCCCTCCTTACACCCTCCCAGGAAGTTCCCATTTCCTTTAAATCTTTCTTTATGCTATCATCCCACCCCAGACGAGGACGACCTGCTTTCCGTTTAGCTCTAGGCGGTTGGTCGAAAAGAACAATCTTCGGCAATCTGTCATCCTTCATCCGTAGAACGTGCCCAAGCCATCTCAACCTCTGTTTCATTATAGCCCTAGAGAGTGGTATTGAACCACATTTATCGTACAAACTACTGTTTGAAATACGGTCAGTCAGCCGGGTACCCAGAACAATCCCTAGGCAATTTCTTTGGAAAACATCTAGTAAATCTTTATCCACCTTTCGAAGCGCCCATGCTTCAAAGCCACATTTGACCACTGTTATCACTGTGCCTTTCAATATTCTAATCTTAGTTTGCAGGCCTATCTTCCTATTCTTTCAATTTTTTTTTAACTGTGAAAAAAAACACCCTGAACCTTGACTATTCTACTTTTAACATCTTCACTGCTCCAACAGTCTTTACGAATAATGCTACCAGGGTAAGTGAAGCTGCTCATCGAATTAATCTTTTCATTACCCAACGTCACCTTTTCATTTTCACTTATTCTAGCCTTAGTGACTTGGTCTTCTTAATATTAATTTCAAACCTATTATAGCACCCTGCACTCGGAAAACCTCTAAAAGTTCATTCATTTTGCTCACACTTTCATCTAGGATGCTTAAATCCTTAACATAATTTTAGTCCAGGAGACTTTTTCCTCCTCATTTTATTCCGTGGTCTTCCATTGTCTTTCATGTGCTCCTTAAGACAAATTCCATCAAAATGATCCATATAAATGAGGAGTGAACACAACCCTGCTGAACTTCTGATTTAATACAAAACCAGCTTCTAACCTGTTTTATTCTCGTACACAACACAAATCACTAATATATTTGTCTGGTATACAATACAAGGATAAATCCTTTGTTAAAGCTCTTCTATCAACAGAATTGAACACTTGATCATAATCTATAAAACTGAGGACCAAAGGTGCTTGACAACTAAGGCACTTGTCAATTATTAACCAAAGAGTAAAAATTTGGTCGACATATCCTCTACCTTTTCTAAAATTGCACTGTTCTTCTCTTAAAACTTTGTCTATAGCATCTCTCAGTCTAAAAAGTATCGTATTACTAAGTAATTTCCTTATTACAAAGACCAGACTAATGCCTCGATAACTACGACACTCACTCTTATCACCTTTCTTATATAGTGGTTTAATTAAGGTTTTTCTTGAATCGTTAGGAACTTCTCCTTTTTCAAAAATCATATTCATAATCTTCAGTAACTTATATCTAACCTCAGAGCCACCAGATATAAGAAACTCATTTACTACATTATCAGCACCTGGAGCCTTATTATTTTTTAATCCTTTTAGTACTGTCGCTAATTCTTCCTCACAAAACTAGTCTTCAGTCACATCCAAGGTATTAAAAACTTTTTTCATTTTCTTCTATAACTTTTCCTGCAAATGTATCTCAGTTTAGCACATTCTCAAAATGTTCCACACATCTCCTATCTCCTATTGTGGCCTCGTTCCTATCTTTAACTGGGACAAAAATAAAAGATCAAAACAGGGATAAAATCCTGTTTAATAGACACTGTATAATAAATTTCACAAAAAATACCAGATATTTTGTCCACATATACAGTGACCGTCATCAGTAGTAAAACTAAACTACTGAGTTTAGTTTTACTACTGATGACGGTCACTGTATATGTGACCGAAATATCTGGTATTTTTTGTGGAATTTATTATACACTGTCTATTAAAAAGGATTTTATCCCTATTTTGAACTTTTATTTTATCATCATGGAAAGGCAGTGTGGTCTACGAAATTATTAACTGGGACAAGTCCAGATTGACTATTCCCTCTCAAATTTTTAACATGCCAGTACCATATTTACCAATTATGCAGTCTGGCTGCATCTTCCAGATCCTCAGCAATTTTATCCATGGCCTCCACTTCACACCTCCTTAGTTCGTATTTTAATGCTTTCTCCACTTTCTTTATATTCCGTTTGTTTTTATATGATCTATCACTCAGATAATTCTTGTACTAACCCTTTCTCCTCTCTATTAAGCATAAGGCTTTTTCACTAATATTCCTAGCTGCAGTCTTAACTTTCTTCCCTAAGACACATTCAGTAACTTTACAAATTGTTTTTCCAAAATTATTCCAACCATCTTCCACATTGTTAAATTTTAAACTCTCAAGTTTAGTATTCAACTATTCCTGGAAAGTTTCTCTCAAGTTCTCATCCTGGAATCTACCAACGTCATAAATTCTTGGGAGGTAGTTACCCTTCCAGAATTGTGGCTTTAAATTAACCCTAGACAATACTAGATGGTGATCTTTGTTTTTAACATCAATAACATTACTCCTATATATCCTAGTATCTTCTATTGATCATGCCAGTCCTCGGTTTGCTATAACATAATCAATAAGGTTTGCTGTCTTACCATCGCGTGAATACCATGTCAACTTATGAGCCATTTCATGACCAAACGCCATATTGGTTATAATTAGATTGTTATACCCACAAAATTGCAAAAGTCTGTACCCATTACTGTTTTCCTTCCCTACACCAAATTTACCTAGGCTAGGATACCAGCTAGGATACCTGGTTTTCAAAATGTCCCAGTAAAAACGTCATATTTCTACCCGGGACCCTGTCTATTTGCTCCTGTAACTGTAAGTAAAATTCATCTGAGTCTCTAGTATCTCCGTTAATCGGTTCAACAGGGGCATATATTACTATAGCTGATTCCCTGAACTTTTTAGTCATAAAGTGAGCAATAAGTTCTCCATTATAATACCTTCCCGGCCTAAACAAGACTTAGCAGCTTCCTTATTCATCATGAGCCCTACTCCCTGTCTATGTACCCCATCCCTCCTGCCTGAGTAAACAAATTCTATATCACCTGATTTCATGCTTCCTACCCCTGAGATATGAGTTTCTAAAACTCCTAATAAGTCCATTTCGAATCGTCTGAATTCGTTAGTCAAAATGTCGATACGATAGTCATTTTTTAACGTCGTAACACTCCAAGTTCCAATTTTCATGTTATTTAAATCATTGAAACTATTTTGGCCTCAGGAAAAGCAATGTTCCTGGATACCAGTGCAGGACGGGGATCAAAATATCTTCTCAAGTCTACACCAAAGCAGTTAAGCCAGCTTAGAGCCGGAAAGCCAGAAGTCTCTGAGACCTCCAATATGAATGGAGGCTTTTTGCAATCTTGGTCACAGCATGGTCTTCAGCTTTTGGCGATGCTCTTCTATCAACAAGAGTCGAAATCCTGCACAGACAGTCTCAAGCCTATTACCTCCGACTCATTATATATTCATGTCTACAAATATTATGCTACTACGGGGAAGAAACCCATAGTAGATAAATTAGCTAGGAAGAGGTTTTTCAGCCCGAAAATGCCCATCAAAACAGGTCAAGCCCAGAAGAATTACCCATTAATCAGAATCCCGTGCGAATGCTGTGTTGTGTACTAGGCTATAAATTCCTCGAGGGGTACCACTCCTCAAGCGGGAGTAGAGTTGACCGCAAGGTCCCCAGTCTTGCAGGTACCCTGAAAGGGTTAAGGCAGCCCTTTGCAGAGGCCGTTGTCCATAGATCTAGATCTTACGCCCTGCCGCAATTATTCTCCTATAGAAGATCCTCCCACGATGGTGTTCTGCGTCACCCTACAATTTAAGCCATTACTGGGAGCCGTTTAATTAAAATAGGAAGCTTTTTTAAAAGTTCTTGAAACTTTAGTGAGAAGAGCAAGATATTGAGGAGGGGGCAACCACTTCAAATACATACCACTTTGTTCGTTTTAGTTTTAATGTTTTTCCTTGCTTTCAATTGGAACAAATTGTTTTTTTCATTATTTAAATGGAACTTGAACTATTCGGAGCTATTGGATCAGTAGATCAAAGATGTCCAAAGATGACTGCATTTCTATCATAATTATTGAAAAGTGTCTGTCCTTGATCTCTTAAAAAGGAAATAAGAAAAGGGAATAAGAGGAAGTGTCTTCCACCTTATCTGTGCCTTAGTTTAATTTCATCTTCTTTTCAAATTTGTTTTCCAGATAAAATGTAAACCAGTCTTCAAAAGGTGTTCTTGTTTTCAAAAGTGTCGGCTATGATCCTGAGAGGCCTAAGAAGTTGAACAAATCGTATTTTTCTGAAATATATTTGATTTTTCTTTTAGAACTACCTGATTATTTATCTGGTGTTTATTGTTTATTTTAAAAATTAGAAAAGGAAGATCTAATCTCTAGAACTAGAAATAAGATTATAAACTTAGGACATTATATTAGACTAGTACAGGAAACTCAGTGAAAAAAGCTGGAAATCCGACAGCAGGCCTAAAAAATTAAACAACGCCGGTAATAAAAATCCAATGAAAGAACTGGGAATTCAACAAAGAAGATGGAAATTCAATAAAGATCCAAACATCCAACATTTTTTTTTTGTAAAAAAAAAATGAAAATTCAAGAGTGTAGGATGGCATTTAACCCAATCCAAGTTTATTTTGCAACAAGCTGAGAATTCAATTTGGGTATGTGAATCCAACCGGTTTCTCAACAAATTGCATAAGTGGTAATGACGAGGATTCCAATAGGGTCTTAAATATTGAATTCCAGCAATTTTCAGCTGTTGAAATTTCAAATATTGTTGTTTTTAAACATCGCAAACACTTTTGTTTAATCTCAAATAATTTTTTTTTTACAGTACATGACACAAAGGGTTTTAGACGTTTACGTCCCCGGGAAAATAACCCCCGCGAAAACCCTCCCAGAAAGAAACACTTGGAACCCCCCCCCGGAAAATACATGCTCGCTGAAAGGGAATTATTTCCAAAAATTTACTCCCCACTGAAAATTCCCCCAGACAGCCCCCCCCCTGCAGAAAACTCTTCTGTGAAAAATTTCCTAATGTTTCCCAGCAACAAATACTATCTGTAAGCAATGGACAAATTACAAAATTTGAAAAGGCTCTTAAACTTTTACAATCGTGTTCTCTGATTGTTTTGTAGTTTGGGATGGAAGGAGATATCTAAAAAGTTGCATTTTAATGCCAACCTAACCTATCTTGGAGTGTGTCAGCCCTCCTCCTTTAAGAGTATTGTGCGCCATCTTCGTTAAAAAATATCGGATATGCCCACACTTGTTTGCAATTAGTTTACTGAGATAACCCATCTAATTTGGTTTTTGGCTCATCATTTAAAGAAGAAAAACTTAACCAAAATGAAATGAAAAAGTAAAAATTCTTTGCGGTAAGTAACGGTGCCCTATCTCCTGTTTATTTTTATCAGATTTTATTTTCAAACAATATATCCTAAGTGAACATTTGACTGGGATAGTTAAAAGTGTGACATACGCCATTTTTGCAACTTTTCAGGACACTCATAAAACAGAAAAAAAAAGTTTCGGTTGTGGTTGCTCTGAAGGATGAAACTATTGGAGAAAAAGGGAACATATTTTAAACCATCTTTTTATGCTCTTTTCAGTGATATAAATTAAATTTCAATAATTCCGAGTGAATTCAAAATCATTCCATTTAATAGCGTAGGTCTATGTCTCCTTTTCCCTAAAGATACCATAATCCTCTTCTGTCAAAAGTATTCTGAGCGAATTCAAAAGTTAATCCATTTTTGGTGCGTGTCTCATTTTTCTTTGACAAAATAGAAGACAAAAGTCATTGTAGCTCCATAAAATAATCCTATTTTTGTCAAAGCTGGCGTATGTCTCTTTTTTTTTTATCTTTGTAACAGAACAAGGTAAGACAATTCTGACTGCATTATTCGATTCCTCGTGCTGACTTTACCCATGAGACACAATGACACACACATATCTTGTTTTCGACCAAGATGACATATGTCGGACTTTTAATTATAACAGATGCACTCCTTCCACAATACTTAATTATAATGTAGACTACAACATAATTATAATGTGTCTTGGGTTACCCCCTTTTTGTTTCTAATCCGGCTTCTGAAGGCCAAATTCGCATCCTCATTACCAACTCACGTTAAAAAAGTAACGAAACATATAATGAAACTTCACATTCTGAATATTATCAAATCATAGGCAGCGCAATAGCGCTGCCTAAGTAAAGAACGATATTGGCACAATGTATTGTTTATTTTTTATTGGTTTTATACCAGGGCACTTTCTATCGTAGGAGTTGTCGTCGAAACTTCAAAAAGGGCTGATTTGATGGGAAATTGGAGTGGCTTGTGCCTTTTTTAACAGTCGAAAGTGATTGGAAGGCAACTCACACCCCTTCCACGCCCACCATTTCCCCAAACACATCCAATCAAAATTTTGAAATAGCCATTTTGTTCAACGTAGTTGATTTCCAAATGGAAATTATATTTTTGAGGAGGACACTCCCCCCCACAGCCCTCAGGGCAAGGGTTGTAAGTTATACCTTGGGGGCATAAGGTTTTTATAGAAATCGTTGTCGTAGAAACTTCAAAAAGGGCTCATTCGATTGGAAATGAAAAGGGCTAGTGCCCTTTTTAATAGTCAAAAGTGATTAGAGGGCAGTTAACCCCCCTCTCAGGCCCGCCATTTCCCTGAACACATCCATTCAAAATTTTGAGATATCCATTTTGTTCAACGTAGTTAAAAGTTCTGAAAATTAAGTCTTTGAGGATGATAACCCCCTCAGAGCCCTCAGGGCAAGGGTTGTAAGTTATGCCCTGCGGGCATATAAGGTTCTTACAGAAAGCGTTGTCGCAGAAACTTAAAAGAAAGATCATTTTATTGGAATTTAAAAGGGCTAGTGCCCTAATTAATTTTCGAAAGTGATTGGAGAGCAACTACCCCCCTCTCACGCCCACCATTTCCCCAAACACATACAATCATAATTTTCAGATAGTAGTTTTGTTCAACATAGTTGAAAATTCTGGAAATTATGTCTTTGAAGATGACATTCCCCGCCCTCAGGGCAAGGGTCGTAATTTATGCCCTGGGAACATATAAGGTTTTTATAGAAAGCGTTGGCGTAAAAACTTCAAAAGGGCTCACTCGATTGGAGATCGAAAGGGCTAGTGCCCTTTTCAATAGTTGAAAGTAATTGGAGGACAACTGTCCCCCCTCTTACGTCCACCATTCCTCCAAACACATACAATCAAAATTTTGAGATATCCATTTTGTTCAACGTAGTTTTAAGTTCTGTAAATTAGGTCTTTGAGGATGATAACCCCCTCAGAGCCCTCAGGACATGGGTTCTAAGTTATGCCCTGGCGGCATATAAGGTTTTTATATAAATTATTGTCGTAGAAAGTTCAAAAAAAGCTCATTTGAATGGAAATTGAAAGGGATAGTGCCCTTTTTAATAGTCGAAAGTTATTAGAGAGCAACTAATTCCCCTCTCACACACACCATTACCTTAAACACATCCAATTAAAATTTTGAGACAGGTATTTTCTTCAACGTAGTTGAAAGTTCTGGAAATTATATCTTTGAGGATAACAAACCCCCCAAACCCTTCATGGCAAGAGTTTTAGGTTATGCCCTGGGGGCATAGAAGGTTTTTATAGAAAGCGTTTTCATAAAAAATTCAAAAAGAGATCATTTGATTGGAAATTGAAAGGGGTAGTACCCTTTTTATTAGTCGAAAGTGATTGGAGGGTGACTAACCCCCCACTCACGTCCACTATTACCCCAGACACATTCATTCAACAATTTGAGATAGCCATTTTGTTCAGCGTAGTTGAAAGTTTCGGAAATTAGATCCTTCAGGATGACAACCCCCCCCCCCCACAGCCTTCAAGGCAATGGTTGTAAGTCTTTTATAGAAAACTTTTTATAGAAAAGGTTTTTTTATAGAAAATGTTGTCGTAGAAAACTCAAAAAGAGCTCATTCAATTGGAAATTATAAAGGGCTAGTGCCCTTTATAATGGGCTAGTCGAAACTGATTGGAGGGTAACTAACCCCCCTCCCACGCTCATCATTTCCCTAAACACGTCCAATAAAATTTTGAGATAGCCATTTTTTGAACGTAGTTGAAAGTTCTGTATATTATGTCTTTAAGGATGACAAACCCCCATACCCCTTAGGGCAAGGGTTGTAAGTTAAGCCCTTAAAAGTTTTTTTTATAGAGTGTTGTCATAGAAACTTCGAAAAGGAATCAATTGGATTCAATTGGAAATTGAAAGGGCTAGTGCCCTTTTTTAGTTGTCAAAAGTTATATGAGGAAAACTAACACCCCTCCCACGCCCAATATTTCCCCAAACACATCCAATAAAAATTATGAGATAGCTATTTTGTTTAAAGTAGTTGAAAAGTCTGAAAATTATGTCTTTGAAGATTACAATCCCCCCACAGCCCTCAGCGCAAGGGTTGTAAGTTATGCCCTGGAAGCATATAAGGTTTGCATAGAAAGTATTGTCGTAAAAACTTCAAAAAGGGCTCATTCGATTAGATATATTTATAGCTATCTCAAGAGATTTAAAAACCTCTTTTTGATACCATCCAAGAGGTAAAAATCCTGGAATTTTTTTTAGAGGTTTCAGCAGTTTCTTTTTCTTGTTAATATTAGTCAAATATTATTTGTAAAATGTACAAGCAAGTCAGAAACTAGTAGCCGATTTACCAGTTGTCTACTGTAGGTTACTTCATGTTAGATTATTTACCTTATTAAATGATTATTTCACTTAAAATTTATCTTATTTTTTGGACTATATTTTGTGTGATAGTAAAACTAATTCATTTAGTAATTGAACATGAATAAAAAATTATAAATATGCCTCTGGAAGCCAAAAAATGTTACGTGACATTTTTCGTCAAACTGAGAGTTCTTATTCTCAACACGCTCTGTCGACTGGCTGAATCCCTTTGCCAGTATTTCACTTGGCTCCCAACATACTTGTAAGTTTCAAAGGAAAATGTTAAGTAAGTAATAACTTTAGTAAAAACGTAGATATTCTTCCTGCAATAATGATGATAAGTTAATTTTAAGCCAAACGAGACGATAAAGCACAGGATTAAATAACATACATCACATGGTAATTGTTAAATTCGAACTTAAAACTACTCCGCTTCTGCTTTAAATAAAAAAAAATTTTCTTATGTACGTAAAGTGTGAAGATGAGGCTTAAAATAAACAAAATACTGTTTGTTTAATATTTCCTAAAAACTAGCTCAAACAAATTAACTGAGATATGAGGTATGAGATGGGTTTTATTTTCAACTAATAATTACATCATACTTAGCTGACACTTACCAAATTTTTTAAATAACTTGTTGTTGTTGTTGTTTAGTTGACGTTTGAGCGAATCAACCGCTCGTATACGTGCGATCCTCTATTAAATCTTGGGTCCTAAATGGAGCCACGTCACATTGAATCACACAAATATTATGTTTGGCACAGGCCACGTCAACACTCAACTATCATGGGGTTGTACTAAGACGTTGTACAGAGTGATCTTATTTAAAACACTGACACCTTTTTTCACATCACATTCTGCTATGGTCAAATAACATATCTAAAAAAAAAAAAAAAAAAAAAAAAAAAAAAAAAAAAAAAAAAAAAAAAAAAAAAAATACAAATATTATAGAACGTTATGCAAATTACAATTTTTTATATACTTAGTCAATAAGGATACAGCCTTTCTATGGGCCCACTTAGGGGACTTGGCATGACCAAGGATTGCTCTCATTGTAAATGCACTGAAATACTTTAAAATTAAACTTCTAAATACATTTCTTTGTACATCATATTTCCTACATTTCATTAGGATATGTCTAACATTATCATACTCATTACAGATATCACAATACTGAGAGTCAGCTCTGCCCCACTTATGCAAAACTGAACGGGTTTTGGCATGACCTGTCCTCAATCTGAAAATAGTAGCAGCAACAAATCTAACATCATGTACTAGTCCATCAGGTGGTGGCCTATAATCATAAAGCTCTAAAAATTGGGTTTACACAATTTCTAATGTACTCATTTCTCTCCCTATCACATAATACATTATAAATACATGTTATATATTCACTTTGTGTAGGTTTTACAATTACACTCTGGCCATTTAAAATACCCCACTTAGCCATATTATCAGCAGATTCATTTCCAGCAATTCCAACATGTGCTGGGACCCATACCAAAAGTATATTATTCCCCATACATTCTAATGATCTAATAATTTGATGAATACTATAAACCATCTCACGACTAGGGTCATGTTCATTCATCAGGTACTTAAGGGCCGATGCAGAGTCAGAACAAATCATCCATCTCTGTGCATGTCCATATGACTTTATAAAACCTAAGCCTTATACAATGCTATCATCTCAATTGAAAAAATAGATAGGCTACTTGGTAACTTGAAACTATATGAAATTGACATACTGGGAATCACTACTGCACAACCAGCACCCTCATCTGACTTAGATCCATCAGTAAAAATTTGTATATGGTCTCTTAAAGGGTCAGTCTGTCTAAACCAGTCCTGTTTTAAAGTCACATTATCCTCATTACCACGGTCAGACATAGGGAAATACACATTATCCTTTATTTCACACGGTTTATTTAATACACTATCCTCAAAGGCAATCTCATTTATTGGTGTTATATTTGGGCACTCACTAGAAAGTAAATTAATAAATCTATAAAAAGCAGGAATATTCCTGGTCTTAAAACTAATATCTCTATTGTAATTTCTTATTATTTCTATGTTAATAAGATCATCATCTAGACTAGCCTTCTTAGCAAAATACTTCACAAGTAACTTATCACGTCGTAATGTAAGGGTATTCACCCCCAACTCAATCATCATTGCAGGAACAGGGGTACTATTAAGGCAGCCTAAGGATCGCCTAAGAGCACTATGATAAGCTACATCTAACTTTTTTAAATTCTTCTTACTAGTATCACCATATATAAAGCTGCCATAATCAAACTTACTAACAATAACAGCCTTTATATTTTACTAAGGCCCTTATAAGAAGCGCCCCTTTTTCCTAGGCACATTACATTTATAAGGTTTAACCTACTCTTTATATTACCAAGTAAATACTCTATATGTCTCAACCAAGTCATTTTACTATCCAAAATTAGGCCTAGGTAACAAAAAGAATCATCCACCCTAATAACCTGATTTTGAAGATTCACCTGTGGTATTAGAGTATTATTACTTTTTGAGAAAAGCATACCAACTGTTTTCTCAGGTGATAATATCATATTATTCTCTCTACACCACTGTTGTACATTATTCAATGCTTTTTGCATCACTGACTGTAGATGATGGGGTGTTTTTCCAGTTGTAACTAGTGCAATATCATCTGCATATATATATGTTTTGCAGCCAAGGACAGTTGAGAGGTCCAAGTCACAGCAATAAATAATAAACAATATGGGGCTTAACACACCTCCCTGAGGTAATCCCATGTCAGTTTTAATCTGAAAATCTGTATTATATCCTCCAGCAGATACTCTAACCTCACAATTCCTCAAAAAGCTAGAGATCCAATTGACATACTCTATAGGAACACCAATCTCCTCTACTTTTTTCAACAGCTTGTCCACATCTACTCGGTCAAATGCAGACTTCATGTCTAAGAAGACAGCAAATGTATCCTTCCTGCATCTGAAGCCCTGTTTTATTTGGTTCTCAAGTCTAACTAGGCAGTCAGTTGTGCTCCGGTTTGGAAGAAAACCAAACTGCTCTTTCTGAGCAGATTTTATTACAAGCTCAAGAATTCTATTTTTTATCAAGTGTTCTAGTAATTTACAGAGGCAGGATGGCAGAGAAATGGGTCTATATGAATCTGGGCTAGAGGGTTCCTTTCCTGCTTTAGGTATTGGGATAATGGATGTCTTTCTCCACTCCTTGGGAGTATACCCCTCTTTAACAAACTTGTTAAAAAGAATCAGAAGTGTGTTTTTGGCTTCCTCTGGTAAATTTTTTAGCATTTGGTTATGTATTTGATCAGGACCAGTTGCTCCTGGTTTGATTTTCTTTAAAGCATTTTCAAGTTCTTCCAGAGTGAAGTCTTCCATTGGAGGGTGGTTTATCTTTTCAATAATTGTATTGCTTGGTGTTTGATGAGGGTATCTGTGATCACTTTTCAAAAAATTTCTAGGAGGATCTTCATTTTATCCTCTGGAGCTGTGAACTCCCTGCCATCCTTTTTGAGTAGGACAGGAATTTTTGGGGGATTTTTTTGGCCAGTATAGATTTTAAAATTTCGCCACATATCTTTTATAGTTGTATTATTTGAAAATTTTTCCTCAATTAGTTTCTTCCAGCCCTCTCTTGTTTCTTGAAGGATAGTTTTTTTTAGGACTGCAGTGGCCCTATTCATCTCTATTTTATTACTTATTTAAATAACTTTATCAACCAAACGTAGAAAATGGTAAGAACGTATGACGCTTTATTAAGCCACTATTGTGGCTTGAGCAGCGTCACACAATCTTCCATCATAAACCAAACTCATGCACTCTTTCTAATCTTTTCTTACCTTTCAACACTATTCAACCCTCCCGAATAATAAAAAATACCCACAAAACAAACCCAAAAAAATAAAAAATAACTAACAATCAAATATACTCAATTTTATCCTAATTTTAAACTAAAACTGGTTTTCTGACTCTCTAATGCTCTCCGGGAAATCATTCTACAAATTAACTGCATAATTTCTAATTATAAAACTAGATAGATTCGTACTCATTACTTCTGAGACTAAGCTTCCACGACCTCTAGTCCTACGCTGATGATAATCTGAATTGAACTTAGAAAAATCTCTAAAATACTCAGGAGATAATCTGTTAAGCACTTGGTAAGTAAACACTCCCGCCTGATGGTCCCTGATCTGATGAACATTTAAAATTCTAAAACTCATAAAATATTCACGCGTGTGCTCATACTGAATAAATTCACCTAGTACTCGAAGCGCCTTATTCCGAGGAATCTGCAGTCTTTTAATTTTTGAAGAAAAATTAAATGCATAAATACAGCAACCATAAACAATAATAGGATGAATAACAGTATGATATACATTTCTTAAAACAGTTAAAGGTAACACGTTTTTCAAACGCCGCATCACTCCAAGACCTCGTGCAAGTTTAGAAGATATCATGTTTATGTGATTCTTCCAACTAAAATTATTATCAACATAAAATCCCAAATATTTATTTTCAAAAACCTGTGAGAGCGACAAATTTTTCAATACTGTAGAAGCACTATTTACAATTATTCCTATCTTACTAAAAATCATATAATTTGTCTTAGAAGCATTAACATCAAAGTAACTCAAGGAAGTAAACACCAAAAGTTTTTCCAACGTTTGGATTGCTTTATTGGCTAGTTCTTCCAGTGACCGCGCAAAAATCGTCAAAGCAGTATCATCTGCAAATGCTGTAACAGTTTCTTCAAGCATGTAGATCCTCAGAGTATCGACATATACGAGAAAGAGTAACGGACCCAGGACCATGGGCGTAGGGAGGGGGGGGGGGGCAAGGGGGGCAGCTGCCCCCCTAGACCTTCAAATTTACATTAGATATGGCTGAAAAAGCATATGGTTGGAAAAGCAGTTGATAAAAGGCCTTCCATCACACTATCGACTGCCCCCCCCCCCCCCCTAGACAATATGCTGCCTACGCCCATGCCCAGGACTAAATCGTGTGGAACTCCACATTTTACAGAATAGACTCCACAAACGATGTCACCTAACTTTACCTTAGTTGATCTTCCATACAAATATGATTTAAACCAATCCAAGCAAACTTCATTTATCACCAGACTAGACAGGCAACACAGCAACAACTTAAAATCCACAGTGTCGAAGGCTATTTTGAATTCGACAAAGATCGTTAAAGGAATGAGACCTTTTTCTAGAGCTCCATTGAGTACATCCAGAAGATGGTGAACAGCATGGCTATTAGAATGTTTACTACGGAATGCAAATTGGCTGTCACACAATATTCCTAGTTTATCCAAATATTCATAAAGTCTCCTGTGAATTATTTTTTCATAGATTTTAGAAAAAATAGGCAATAACGAAATCGATCGCCAATTCTATAGTTCTTGTTCGTTGCCTCTTTTATGAAATGGTATTACCTTTGCCTGTTTAAGATCACTAGGGAATTCACCGGTCTGGAGTGATAGATTTACCAAATGAAGTAGACAAGGTAATATATAAACTAGGATAGCATTTACAGCCCTAAGATTAAGCCCATCTATTTCGGCCGAGTTGGACTTCAGTTCTTTAATTATGCTCTCGATCTCCTTTGCTGCGCACTTCTCGAACGAAAAACTGCACCCTTCACGTCAAGACTTTTTAGCTACTTCTTCCTTAATACTTGTGCCAATGTTCTTGAAATGTTTTCCAAATTAATCTGCCATTTCCCGTTAATCAGTGATTTCACTTCCATTCACCAACAGACTCTTTACTTCATCATTATCATTAGTCTTCCCTTTTAAAACCTCATTTATTAGTCACCAGGTCCCTTTTGCATCACCACTTTTACCATCAAAAGCAGAAGGATAATTTACTTTTTTCTCACTGCGACGCGTATAGTTAACTTTGTTTCTCACTCGCTTAAATTCTTGAAACAGACTCACATTTTCCACGCTCTGTAAATGTTCTTCAAGAAGCTGGTTTCGCATTTCCATCATTTCAAACAATTCCGTGGTCACCCATGGCTTTCTTGGCTCATTTTCTTTTTCCTCATTTTCCTCAGAGGACAAGACGCCTCATATACAGAATTTTAATAAGCCTGTCGAACGGAATTCTTGACAATGGAATTCTTCTGGTGAAGCTGAGGAATTTTGGTTTTCGATGTATGTTTTATCGTCTATTGGAATCTTTTCTCAAAGATCGAAAGCAGTTTATCAGTGCTGGTGAAATCAAATTGCAAGTTAAAAGTGTTGAATTTGGTGTCCCTCAAGGGTCTGTTTTGGGACCACTACTGTTTCTTAAATATATTGATGACCTGCGAAATGCTATCAATGGACTGTCTTTTGATTTAAAATGTAGTGATACTGGAGCATCAAAATCTATTTTGCCTTATTTTGCTAATGACACGCATCTAACTGTTGCTGCAAAAACCGGGGAAATGCTTATACAGAATCTTCAGACTGGCATGTTAAACATTGAGAAATGGATGAGGGTTAACAGACTTCAGCTAAACCATGCAAAATCCCATTTTGTAATGTATGGGAGAAGTAGCAATTACTACCCTTGGGTTGACTAAATACAGTTTGGTGAAATTATTCTGCCTCGGGAAGTTTCGACAAAGTATCTAGGGGTGATTGTTGATGAGTGCCTTAACTTCAAAGAGCACATTTCATGTGTTAGTGGCAAGGTTGCAAGAAATGTTGGGATAATGAGAAAACTGAAGCACTTTTTTCTGAAAGACATTACGAGATTGCTTTATTTTTCTTTTGTTCACCCATACCTTCTATATGGTTGTCTTGTGTGGTCAAGTACATTTTTAATTCACCTTCGTCCCCTTAGAAGTTTACAAAATAATGCCCTACGTGTTTTAACTGGAGATAATAATCAAGTAAATATATTACCGATGGCTGGATTATTCCGTTTTTATAATGCTCTTTTTATGTTTAAATATACACACGCGTTATTACCTGAGTGTTTTAGGGAAATGTTTACAAGTGGTGTTAATTTTCATAACTACTCGACTAGAACATCAAAACTAGTTCGGCGACCTCAGGTTATAACAAAGAGATCCGTTTTTTCCATAAGACATGTTGGCCCTTGGTTGTGGGAACCATTAACGCAGGCAATTTCAACAATTGATGAGCTAAATGAATTTCGCAGTAAATTAAAAGGACAGTGTTTGTCTATGTATGAGTTTTAATCCTTGCTGGGCGAATTTTCTCTCAAGTGATTGTGACACTTTTTTTTGGGAGGGCGACGAGGAGGTAGAATAGAAGAATGATTTTTAGTTTTGTGTCTTCGGTATCCAATTAGGTCGTGAAATTTTTAGAAATTAATTTATTTCGTTTATTTTTATTTATTTATTTTCTTATTATTATTTTTTGCCCTTTTTTTTGGGGGGGGGGCTAAGGATGGCTGGTAGTAATTGTGTATGTAGGGTTTTGTAAAGAGTGATGTCTGCCCATACAAGTTTACTAAACTTCAGTTTTTGTTGTCAATGTGTTTTATTTTTTTTTTTTTTTAATAAAACCTTTCTCTCTCTCTCAACACTCAGGTTGCATTTTGCTCTTCCATAACTTCATCCCATGCTATAGTACTGACTTGCTCTTTCCGCTTTCTCAAGTTGTCATCTCTCATATCTCTATAAAAACTCTTACTTAGGTTTTTAGCCTAAGTTTTAATACTATTTATCATACAAACAATCGGGAGGTGGTCAAAAGCAGGTTGAAGGAGAATATCACAGAATGCTTGTCTCAATAGATTCGATTAAACAAATATGTTATCAATTAGTGATGCCGACTGATCAGTGATACGGGAAGGAATCATATTCACTGGGTACAAATCATAAGATAACGCAAGATGTGAAATTCTAAATTAAAACCATTTAAATTCAATAAATCAAAGTTAAAATCACCCAAAATAACGCACTCCGATCGACTAGACTGGACCCTACTTAAAAACTGATGAAACTCCTGAAAAAGTTCCTCCGGATGAGCAGTAGGGGGTCTATAAACCAGGCAAACAGTTAACTTTTTACCTTTTTCTATTTCAATCTCAATAAAAAAGTTCAATCTTACCTTCATTCCATAAACATAGGTCCTCCCTCTCCCTACAATTCAATCCCTCTCTAACCAAAATTGCAAGTCCCCCGCACCCCATTGACTGCCACGACTTTGGCATCAGTTGGTAACCTGAAAAAGAGTAGGAAGAGAGAAGACTATTCATACTCAAGAATGATTAACAAATTCCAAACATCAATCACACTATCATTATTACTTAAGAACTGAACTATTTCTTCAGAAGCCGGTGTTGTGTGGCAATTCCACTGAGCAACACACAAACTATTCATCTCTTTTTTAATTTGACCAAACTCTTCAAAATGAACGTAGCGGCTAGGAGGGAGTGGCTTGGGGCATTCATCAACTCGATCTTGAAAATGAAGACCTATCTGATGTGATAAAACATCATCAACTGAGAGCGAAATTTTTTCAAGTAACTCTAACCAAGGTATTGCGAGTAGGTTAACCACAATAAAAAAGTAAAATAAAAAGCCACGATCTTATTTTCTTCATTAGGGATAAAACCCATACATAAACTAGAAAAAAAGGAAATAAGAAGACTTGAATAATAATAAGAATAAATAAACACATAGCCTAAGACTCAAACCTAAAATATAAAAATTCAAAAAACAGGACACTTAATCACGATTGAATTTTTCATTAAGAGACGAAAGTCTACGGGCAGAAGTTGCATTCTCCGGACGGACATCAATCCGACCTTGGTTTGACCACATAAACTTATTGCCGTATTGTTACTTTGCAGCATTCAACAATTCTCTTTTTTTCTTTGTTAGGGGCTCAGCCACAATAATCTTCATGTTCTCAAGTTTTAATTGCAAGCAAAAACTTTCTCAACTGTGTGGCGGTCTTTGAACTTCACTAAAACTGGAGCAATTTTATCAAAGCAGCTATCATCAGAGTTCAGCCGAAACCTATGCACAGATATAACATCGCTATCAGCAAGACCTGAGAACGCCATCTTATTGTGTATAATATTCATTGTTGCACCTTTTACTTTAACGCCGGGGGGTTGCTTGAAACCATTGAACAGTAGCGTGTCTAGTATGGGCAACTCGTAATATATCTCAGAATCTGTACAGTTTTATAAGCTAGCGTTGTAAAAAAAAGACACCAATAAAACCGCTCCTGAAAAACGTGAAAAATTCTTTTAGGAGCATAAAATTATATGACAACCCTGTAAATATTTAAAGACTAACTTATGAGTCTCTCAATAATCTTTCAGCAACCATGACATCGATGACTCTTAGTATACAATTACAGTTCTCTAAAAATCTCAAGCAAACTCACTTTTACAAAGCCCTAGTTCTCTGTCTGTAGATATTCGGATATATTATGAGTCAGTTTATTAGAGCTAATTCTGTAGATATATCAGGAATAATCCGTGAAGCAACAATTTTCTTTCGTTTTAAGCTTCAAAGTCGCTCTCTTGTTCCGTGTGGAAACCCTTTCTTTTAAATTACTTAGCGCACTAAGCACAGTGATTTCCTTTTAAATGAACCCTCTTCCAACACTCTTCAACAACTTTCTCAATACAGTCATCCCTGGGAAGGAAGGAAAAAGAAAAAAGGAGACAAGTTAGTTTCTAATGCAGAAAAAGTTTGGTCTTGACTATTCTCCTTTCTTGAGTCTTTGGTCGTGACAAATCTAATTATTCACTTTTCACTTTTACCAAATGCCGTTTTGTAGAGAATCCGGGCATGCTTTCGAAGTTTCTATAAATATGGTGTTTCCCGTGAATTTTTACTTAATAGTAGTCACCATTCTTGAGTAGCTTTTTTTTTCAAAACACGAATAGGCTTGGTTCATACTATAAGGTTGCAGCAACCTTAAAGGACTAATTACTAGTAATTAAAATGGGAATTATTTGAGCAAAACCTTTCACTTTTAGGCGTTATTTAAACTATTTTAATATTTGCCACCTTTTTGTCAAATTTCTTCGAAAATCAAAGTTGAGAAGATGCTTCAAAAGTTAAGAAAAAATCTAAAGAATCCTTTGAAAGGCAAAGAGTCAGAAGATATAATAAGGGGATTTCTAACTTTTTAATTTCTTTGCTTCAGGTCAACCCTACCCATCTTGGAGTATATAAGCACTCCTGCTGTAAAAATATTGAGCCCCAGCTTCGATAAAAATATTGGATATGTCCACACTTTTTTGTATTTATTTTATTGAGATAATCTTTCTAATTTGGCTTTTGATTCATTATTTAAAGAAGAAAAACTTAAACATAAATGAATTAAAAACACAAAAAAATATAAATACGACACAGGGCCTATGGCCAGTAAATTAAAACAAAAAACAAAGCAAAAACGAATATTTCACCCGTATCTAACAAGGGATCTTCACCGTAGAGAAAAAATAAAATAAAACTAAAAAATATACATAAGACTCAAATAGACTCGCCTAAAAATATAATGTACAATTACTTAACATTTACAAATTGAAGCTACCTTCGTGAAACCAGCTCACACGTTACTTTTGTTTTTGAGTTACTTTTGTGAGGTGGTTTCACGAAGGTAGCTTCAAATTGTAAATGTTAAGTAATTGTACATTGTTTTTTTATGTGAGTCTTTTTTAGTCTTATGTATATTTTTTAGTTTTAGTTTATTTTTTTTTCTCTACGCTAAATGAAGACGCCTTTTTTAGATACGGGCAAAATATTCGTTTTTTTTTCTTCGTTTTCATTTACTGGCCATAGACCCGTTTGTCGTATTTATATTTTTTTTGTGCTTTCTCTCATGGCTGGCCAGTTCGGCCTAAGATCTCTTATAAATGAAATTAAAAAGTGAAACTTTTTTGCGGTAATTAGCGATGCCCTGGCTTTTGTTTCTTTTATCATATTTTATTTTCAAACAAAAGATCCTAAGTGAACATTCGTTACATAATACTTAATAAGCATCTTCATCTATGCATAATCTTTGCCCATTGTTTACATATAGTATTGGTTATTGGGAAGTATACAGGCGTTTTCAGGAGGAATTTTTTCTAGTGGGGGCTCGGGGTCTGAGTAGGAGTTACGGGGGAGGATCTTTCCATGGAGGATATTTACTTGGGGGAAGGGAAATTTCTATGAAAGGGGTGCCAGATTTCTCAGCATTATTTAAAAAACGATCAGAAATTAAATAAAAAAACAAGTTTTTTTCAACTGAAAGTAGGAAGCAACATTAAAACTTAAAACGAACAGAAATTATTACGTATTTGAGGGGGTTCACCCCCTATTCAATACCTCGCTCTTTACGCTAAAGTTTTTTTTTTAGTACTTTAAAAAGGGCTATCTATTCTAATTAACCGGCCTTTGTGATTCAGGGGTTTGTGATTCGAACAAAATTTTAACTTTAGCGTAAAGAGCGAGGTATTGACTAGAGAGCGAACTCCCTAATATACGTAATAAAAACATACAAATATAGAAATTTGTTACGTAAGTTAATTCGTAAGTGACAAAATTTCGAGAAAGCCAATTAGCCAAAAAAAGGAAAATTAATATGCGAATTTCGATTTAATTATTCATGTACGGTGAGCCAAAATCAAAGCTGTATTAATTCAAAAACGTTCAGAAATTAACTAAAAAAAACAATTTTTTAAAACTGAAAGTAAGGATCGACATTAAAACTTAAAACGAACAGAAATTATTCCTTATATGAAATGGGCTGTCTCCTCTTCAACGCCTCGCTCTTTACGCTAAAGTTTGACTCTGTCTCACAACTTTATTTTTTAAAACAATAAAAAGTTTTGCGTAAAGAGCGAGGTGTTGAGGAGGGAACAGCCCCTTTCATATACGGAATAATTTCTGTTCGTTTTAAGTTTTAATGTCGCTCCTTACTTTCAGTTAAAAAAACTTGTTTCTTTAGTTAATAAAACTTAAGAAACATTGCATGAATGATGATATCACGTTGAATGTTTTTAGAAAATTAATACGAGTAGTAATAATTATTATACTACCATATAAGTTTTAGAATTATCTAGTTAACAAATATTATAATAAGCATTCAAATGCATTAAATCAAACAAAAATCGTATAAAATAAATAATTTTTGAAAGTGACCTGCATGATTAAGGGTATCTTTGTCTGAAGCCAATGGTCAGCTTTGATCAAACTATGGATAAGGATTGTTCTTCGAACCTAAATGTCAAGACCCAGCATATAGTATTTTTCGGCTTCGGATTAAATAAATGAACTGCAGTGATTCATGCTTTAAAATTTTTATATTTATTAATACTGTTCTTGGGCGCAGGGTTGCCACTCCAATGAAACTATTGCTAATATTCAGGAGGATCTCTAAAAAGTACTCTCAAGGCATAAAAAGTACTACCTTCCAAAAAATTTGTCACGTGTTGCGCTTCGCGGAATTCCTCTTAAGGAACACATCTTGTTTGAACATTATAGTAACTTGTCAGCTTATCGTATAAGTCAGTTATTTTTTTATATCTCTATGGCTAGCTCTCCTCAACTGACTTCTAAAAATGCCTTCCCAAGGCCAGAACAAAATTTGCACTTTGCTGAAAAAATATAGATGTTTTTAATTTTATTACTTTAATAAATCAAATAATATTAACATTTTGATTACTAAATATCAATATATGTATATTAAACTGACAATGCACATTCATTTGTATTTTTTCAGTAAAGTGCAAATTTTGTTCTGACCTTCGGAAGGAATAGGGGCTTCGAGCCCTACTCATGTTAATTTCTGCTCGTTTTGAGTTTGACTCGGTTATTTATTGTAATTTCTGTTCGTTTTGGGTTTCATTCATTTACCGATGCTGATTTGTGGTAGTTTCACGCTTGGTAATTATTTGATTTTATTTTTGCTCTTTTTTGCTTAATGGAGTTTTTACTTTTCTTTGAAAAACTTATTTTGTAGAAAAAGTTTTTTTAATTGATGACAGAAAATAGCAACTTATATGGGATCCAACTATATGTAAAAACGTCTCATCTCTGGATGTTCACTTTCAGCGGCCCATGATTTCTTATTGTTGTGGTACCACTTTCAGACTATCCATTTTCTTGAAAAATGGGACAGAAAACTTGAACCAGTAAAAGCACTACATTTTACCGATCCCCTTAATATACAAATATATAGCCCAAACTATATATTTTCTTGTATATTTTCCGTTTACTTATTTCGTCAGTGTTGATTCAATTTACGCCAGACCAGGTTCAAACATGGGAAAATGCATGGAAAAGGGGTGCTACCATTTCAACAAACCGTCACAAGCACTAAAAGTCATAACATCTAGCCGTCAGAACCACTAACCGTCATAACATCTAAAAAAATTCATAAGTTTATGTAATAGTAAAAAGTATATAATAGTTTAGAAACAAATTTCGGCTATATTTTTGCACATCAAATTTTAAAACTAAAGTTTTAAAATTTTAGATGTTATGACGGTTAGTGGTTCTGACGGATATTTTTTTGTCGATGTTATGACGGATTTTGTCGATGTCCTGACGTTAGTGCTCCTGACGGTTAGATGTTATGACGCCTTCCCCGTTGAAAATATATAACTTTGGCTATATATTGGCATATTAGGGAGTTTTGGTGGTAAAATACAGTGAAATAGCATCCAAAATGTGTTAGCTGCAAACTTTCTGCATATTATGAAGCAAGAATTTTTTTTTGTACTCTGATTCCTTCTGAATATTCCCAGTTCTATCCTTTTACCCAAAAAATTGTTATCTATTGGTTTTCAAATTCACCTCAGGTTAGATTAAAACCCAGACCCACTCCCCCAAAATACCTGGAAGTGATATTGAATACCAAAATAATGGAGAGGGAGAGCCACAAAATATACCTTTCCATGTTCCAGGGGGGAGGGGGAAATATACCAATTTCATTTTTCACCTATTATACAAAGAGGATTTTTCAATAGAGTATCCCTCAACACATTTTCTTTCAAAATCTAAGGGGACAAAGAATCAAAGGAGGGGTAGAACATTCTCCAATTTATACCATTGATACCTACATATGTGTAGATGTGTTTTAAGTATGTTTAAGTATGTTGGCGGTTAATGCAAAAAAGATAAGTTTTATGGTTTTTAGTCGAATTGGTAAGCCCATTGATCTCGGTTGGCGAATATAATTTTCTGGTAATTCTCTAGAACAGGTTAAATTAACGAGGTATCTAGGTTTTTACCTAGACTTCAAAATGTCTTGGAAACGTCACAGTGATCTTGTGGCATCAAAAGTTGCAAGATACCTTGGAATTATACGTCGACTGAAGCACTTCGTACCAGGTCGGGTGATGCTGCTTCTTTATCATGCAATCATTAGCCCCTATATATCATACGGCTGTGTGTTATTGGCTAGCAATTTTTTTGGTAATTTTAAGCGTGTACCGGTATTACAGAATAAGACAGTCTGTTTAATAGGGGGGGGGGTACGTTAAAGAAACTAATAATACAGTAGCTTGTTTTAAGAAATTAAAGGTGATGGATGTGGGACAAGTTCGTGACTACCAGGCGGCGGTTTTTTACTTACCAGTGTTTTCATGAAGTGTGTCCATCGGTATCTTTAGATTTTTTTCGACAAAATAGTGATTTGCATGATTATTATACAATGAATACTAATAATCTGGTAACAGAGTATAGGAGTGGAAGTCGTACTGGATTTCAAATGAAACATCTGGGCCAGGGGGTATAGAATTCCCTCCCAGATAGTGCTAAGGCGGCTGAACACCAGCATTTGTTTAAAAAAAGTAAAGAATTTTTTGTTAGGGGAGTGAGGAGCCAGGATTCAGAGATTGAAGATTTATGTTATTATTTATTTTCTTTTGTTATTATCTTCTTCTTTTTTTCTTCTGTGTTTTCTGTGAATGTTCATCAGTATGTGTGAAAATGAAGTTTAAAATTACTTAGAAATTAAGAAGTTATTTTTAAGTATGTTGAATTAGTTTGGTTATGGTAACAGCCCAGTGCCAGTGCATTTATGTCTTCCCATGGGCGGTTACCTATGGATAATGTTTAACTAGGTCGTTTTTGTATTAAATTAATCTAATCTAAAAATATAATCTAATGTGACAGCTTCTATCATTTTTGTAGTTAAACTAATTCTACCTAGCAGCTGGTCATAATGCCGTTGAAAAACAACACACTTTGATTGCAACCTTAGATTATATTCAAGCATTAAGTTAAGGAGGGGGGGGGGGGTAAACAGTCGAACTAGAAGGGATTTAAAAATCTGATAAAAGACAAATGTCAAGAAATACATTTCGTGAAGGCCAGTAATAATTTTTTTAAACGTATCTGGTTAAATAATGTTCAAAATATCTTGTAAAACTTGCATCAACAAAACGAACAGCGGTATCCTATATAACTACTGGTTTTAAAATCTTTGATTTTAACAGAGTGTCTTTTTAGTCTATGATTTCAGGAAGGGGGCAACAAAGCCCCCTCCCCCCCCATAACATTTTAGCAATGGACTGCCTATATTATAGTGTTTTATTTTGGAATAACTTCTTATAATCTTTACCACCTATCCTTTTCAAAATAATATTCATCTATGTTTAGTCTATCTGAATGATTATTCTTCTTTCTTAATGTATGACTGAACAAAAGGCCAACTGCTGTCTGTCTGTAGCCTCTGATATAATTTATCGTCTATTTGTTAGCTTAACAGGAGAAAAATCGATAAATAAAAATTATTGTATGTTATGTTTTACTTCTCGTTTCACGAATGCTAGCAAAAAAAAAAAAATGGAAATCGTCCCTTTTTTACGCGGAAACAGATAGATAATAAGCGGGTTGCTTTCTTGAACATTAAATTTAAAAAGGCAGTACTTTTAACATAAAGTACTGAAAAAGTACTTCTTTTGACAAAAAATTCAAAAAGTACTATTTTCGCAGAAAGTATTCAAAAAGTACTCCTTTGATTAAAAACTATTAAAATAGTGCTTTGGTACTTCCCGTGGCAACCCTGTTGCAAACTGTCTGGTCATTGACAATGTCCCCTGAGCATCGAAAAATGTGTAATTTGTAGCTAAATTATGACTATATTTTGTCTGTAATATGTGCATCTTGAAATTTCAAAACTCATTTTTTTTGTGGATTAATTAAAAAAAAATTTCCGAAAAATAAGTTTTTCAAAGAAAAGAAAAGGCCATTTTAAACTTAAGCTCAGCAGATACAAATACCTGTTAAAATTCAAACTCAAAACGACCAGAAATTACTATTAAAGAATAAATGAAACCCAAAACGAACAGAAATTAAACAAACAATCATAGCAAAAAACATACAACAAGTAATAATATAAATGAATAAATAGATCTTAAAGCGAGTAATGCTTAGATTGAATATGAAAATCAAGCTTAAAACGAAACAAAAATATTTTGCTACTAGAGTATAAATGAAACTTAAAACGAACAGAAATTAAATAAACAATAAATGCGAACAAACATACAATATATATTAATGTAAATGAATAAATAAATCTTAAAACGAGTGAAGCTTAAATTGAATATGCAAATCAAGTTTGAATCAAATAAAAATAACTACAAACAAGAGTTTGGGTATCGCCTCACTGCAGAAGCCTAAAACCTACTGCGTCATTGGCGCTTTACTGAAAACTATATGAGTCTTGAACAGTCTTGGAAAGTATAAACAAAATCATATTTAATATTAGATATATAATGATATTAATTGTTGAAAGATCCATCAGTTCAAGATTTTTTATCACTATAATGTTTGTTTTCATTTTCAATGCTGTAAGAACTGGAAAAGATTAAATTTGTAATATACGAGTAATTCGTTTTCAGTGAAGCGCCAATGACGCAGAAGGCTTTAGGTTTTTACAGTTAAAGAAAGAGGCAGTATCCAAATTTTGTTTACAGTGAAACTACATTTTTCTTGACCAATCTTGGAAAGAACTAATAAATTAAACTGAATATTTGATGTATAATGATATTAATTGCTGAAAGCTCATCAGTTCAAAATTTTACTGTATTTTAAATATTTATTTTCAATATTAAGCACAAAAGAAAACATTTGTCATATAATTCCTTTTCAGTAAAGCGCCAATGACGCAGTAGGTTTTAGGCTTCTGCAGTGAGGCGATACCCAAACTCTTGTTTGTATATATATATATATATATATATATATATATATATATATATATATATATATATATATATATATATATATATATATATATATATATATAATATATATATATATATATATATATATATATATATATATATATATATTATATATATATATATATATATATATATATATATATATATATATTATATATATATATATATATATATATATATATATATATATATATATATATATATATTCTACGGAAGGGAGATTTCTAGAGTGATCAGAAAAATGATTAGAACTTTTTCTAACGAAAGTATGCTAAGGAAAGTTTTCAATCTGAATCTCCTGCCAGAAATTTTACGCAAGAAAGGGGGATTTTCAGCAAGTATGGAAATTTCCGAAAGAATTCTTTTTGGGGGGGAGGGATATATTTTATGTCGGAAGAACTTTCCAAAGAGAAGCTTCCCGTGAGGGGAGGGAATTTTTCACGGAGGGTGAGCCAGATTTGCCGGCATTATTTGAAATACGATCCGAAATTAAATTTAAAAAACTGGTCTTTGCAACTGAAAGCAACTCAAAACGAATAGAAATTATTTCGCATATGAAGGGATTGCCCCCTACTCGATACCTTGCTCTTTACGCTATTTGTCCCTAAGTTTGACTATTTGTCCCAATTTCTAAACAACGACTCCTGGAACACAAGGGTCGTTAAATTTGAATAGTAATCTTTTTAAAAGTGCTAAGAAATTTAGTTTGAAGAGCAAGATATTGACAAGGGGAAATCAATTCACATCGTGAATAATTTCTGTTCGTTATGGGTTTTAATGTTGATCCTTACTTTCAGTTGAAAAAACATTGCTTTCAGCTGAAAACACTCTCTAGGCTTGTAAGTTTGATCTGGTCACACCTATTACATTTGTCACATACCTTGATCCGCGTTGGAAGAAAATGTATTTTTCCAAGATTTGTTTGTTTATCACTGAAAAAAGTAACCGACCCTCGGAAAAATAATTGACATATTGATTTATTTAATTGCCAAAAATAACGAATAGTTTAATTTTCTTTGCCCAGAGCCCAACTAATTTCTAATCTCCGCTTTCATGGTATATATTCATGTAATCGAAGTTTCTTTTTATTTTATATTATTTGAAAGAAAATACTCTTTAGTTCCATTTTTGTTATTAAACGTCCGTAGGTAAAACCAATGGTTATTGTGGCTAAAAACATGATCGTATATTAAAATCGTCTCCCATCACCGTAGAGTATTTTTTAATCGAGAGTATATTTTAATCGAGAACTTTCTTTACAATTAGTGTCAAAACTGCAGAATGTAATCGGAACCTAAAGTTCAGAGCCGAGAATTTATACCGGACAGGTTTTGATCAGAGTTTAGCTGAACCTTGATTTCATAGTTACCGTTAATCAAGTAAGTCAGTTTTTCAAAAATTGTTTGATTTCCTCTTACAAAGTTACAAATCAGATATAAATCACATTTAGAATTCTTCACTTATAATATTTGTTGATTAATTAATTGTAAAATTTATATTGTATTGAAAGAATTACTTGTGCTTATAATAACTTTTAAAAACCTACAATAAGATAACCATTATGCAGAAAATGTTTCCTTATTTATGGTATTATGATTTCGGCCTAAAAAGTAAATATAACATGTATACAATCTATATTGCAGAAAAATAGATGCCCAATCGAGAATTTCAAGCATAGTCGAAGATGCTAAATAAGTATTATGCAACTAATGTTCACTTAGGATCTACCGTTTGAAAATGATATCTGATAAGATAAACAGAAGAAAGGGCATCGTTAATTACCCCAGAAAAGTTTTTTTTGAAACAATTTGGAAAACAATTTTTCATTTCATATTTGTTAAAATTTTTCTTCTTTAAATAATGAATCAAAAACCAAACTAGATGGATTGTCTTAACCAAATGGCTGAGATAAACTTTAAATTGGCGAACAATATTTTTAAAGGAGGAGAGCTTATATGCTGCAAAATGTCCTTGGTTGATGTCAAGCAAATAAATTAGAAAGTTTAAAATCCCCTTATTATATCTTCTGACTCTTTGCCTTTTAAAGAATTCTTGAAATTTTTACTTAACTTTTGAAGTGTTTTTTCAACTTTGATTTCTAAAATGGCGGCAAATATAAAAATACCTTAAATAATGGGTACTTAAGTATTAAACGTACTCTTATATATAATGCGATGAAACCAGTCACGAAAAACCCGCTAAAGATGGGTTAATTCAAGAGACCGCTATAGAGTCAAGCAATGCAAAGCACGGTTTTCATTGCGTTTACGATATTTAAACTGATTTTTTTGGGGTTTAGGGGGTGGGGGGATAAGGTACCTAGGTTAGGTTGGATTACGTATTTAGTATATGGCATGCTTTATCCCCTTCCCCCTAATTGCAAATACATTGCCCAAATTTGTTTCTAAACTATTTTATATTCATCCTATTTTATTTTATTTCATTAGCATTAACCAAACTTGACTTCTTTGGCAGTATATGAAAGAGTACGTTTATAACATAAGTACCAAATAATGCTTAACGGCACAAGATTTTACTAAAATATTTCATTTTAGTTTTTAACAATTAGGCCTTGCGTTAACAGAAATTTTTTGTTTCCGGCATTTTTAATGTCGGACGTTTTTAATATTATGAAAGAGAAAATGTTCCAATTACATTTTGTGTACAGTAAATAATACGCAAATAATGCTCTGGCCCTTCGAAGCCTGAAAGGCTGTTAACCGTACTTTTAATTGTGGTAAACTTATGTTCGTTTAAGTTTAACTTGAAGATTCTATTAAACTTATATTCATTTGTGGTCTCACTTAGCCTATTTTTTTTTTATTATTTTCTGTCAGCTTCAGTGGCGGGTTCAGGAAGAGGGAAAGGTGGGGGTTGCCCCCCTTGCGTAGTGGTAGATTGGGGGTTGGGACGGCTTGCACAGGTTTGGGTTGGGACGAGTATATTTTAAAGTATATTTGAAGTATATTATATTTTTGTATATTAAAGTATATTTTTGTATGAACTCTCACAATAGGGCTGAAAAACTTAATATTTAAACTTCTTTTTGCTATCAAAGATTTGTTTTATTAATTTAAGTTTTGGATTTCGGTTAACAAATGGTAGCCACTTTACTGCCTATTTTCATCTAATTAAAGGACTGATTTATATGACATATCACCGCCTCTGTTCATCCTAAAACATTAAAATAAAGGTCCAATTCTTAGAAATATCTGAACTTTAATAATGGTCCGCATTAGTATACACTTAAAACTAAATATACGAGTGTGCATCTAAGTATTTATGTATATGAGTATGTATAGGGACGTCCCGAGGGGGGACGATAGGGGTAACCCCCTCCCCTAACATTTTAGGCATTCCAACTAGAAAAGTTTCACATTAGACTATCTGTTTTGGCCTTTTTCTTTCTACAACTAGCCATGTCTTGATGCCTATTGCAAAATACTTATTTTCAATTCAAGATCAATGGACTCGATCGAGGCCTTTGGCGTTGACTTAGTCCAATCCTACATTGATATGAAAAGTAAAATTTTGACTAGTAAATTTTGAGATTTCTTCAAAGTTGACACCGTTTTAAAACACTATTTTTAAAGAAATATAGTGATTAGTTAATTTTGTATTGCCTGTACTTAAAACTCTTGTTTTAAATACCTTCTATGTATTTCTATCTTTTTGTTCTATGTTTATATCTACACCCCTAAATGAACTGGTATTTAATGTTTAATAGATCTTTTACGCGTATACGAGTTGTATCTTAATGCTCAGTTCCTACTCTTCATTACCAACATAATTACTAAGTGATGCCATATAGTTAGGCGACATGCTAAATGGTTTGACTTATACAAATGGTCACAAAGAATGAAAGAATGTATGACTCAAAAAGATGGTTCTAGAATTTTTTTTTTTTTTTTTTTTTTTTTTTTTTTTTTTTTTTTTTTGACAATACAAAGCTTAACTCACTCGCTGTAGTGGCCAGAACTCAGAAGTACAGAGGCTAAAAATTATGCATAAAATATTAAATATCATATTTTTTTGAAGATGGTAAACAGCTTTTTATTCTTTTTATGGTGGGGTGATTCTTATAAATTACGATTTTTTGTATCAATATTTTAAAATCGTTTTATCTTCAACAAATTTATTAGAGATTTAATCCTCACCAAATTTTAAATTAAATTTACGATCATTTCTACTACATACCCACGATGTATAATTATTGAGGTTTCCTTTAAATTGCTGGTATTAATTTGTTCGGAAGTTTTTCAGAGCGACCTATTATGCGCTCCCCAATAAGAAAAATCCTGAGTCCACCCCTGGTTGGCTTCCAGTCTCAAAGACAAAGGATCCTTTTTCCCCAGCACCCCAGGGAACTTCTGTAGCAATTTTGGCAAAAATTGGTAGGGGATTTTAAATATGTCAACATTTCGAAAAGCTTGCCTATATGCTAGTTTAAAACAAGGCAAACTTGTAATCATTTACTAATTGTTAAGCAAAACGCTGTCTATTCAATGTTCATTCAGCATATATAATATGCATCCTGTGTTGGCAAAGATTCCAATCAAATTATATAGTTCAACAAGAAACTTCCAAGGCGGGTAAATTTTGGGTGAAATTTTCCTGAACATATCATTTTAGTGCCCTTAGGCTTTGTTGACACATCCAAAATCAAATCTTTCCTCCTCTCGCAATGGTAAATCCTGCATTCAAAACAGGTGCAAATATTTTACGGAAATATTTAGCGGAAATATTAGCAAATATTAAGCGGAATATTAGCAAATTTTAGCAAACGGAAATATTAGCAAATATTTAGCGGAATTTCATGCCGCTGTGAGCGGCATGAAATTCCCGACACGTGCGTCTAAGCCTTTTAAAAATTAAAGAAAAAAATGGATTTTAAAAGTTTGTATCAGTTATTTGATGACATCTAGAAAAGGACAGAGGGATTGGTCACCCTCTCATCACTCCTCAACATCCTCCTTAAAATAACTTTCAACTTACACCCTCAGTCGACTCTTAGATATTTCTGATACGCTTGTTTGTTAACATCATGCATATGTTCTGTTCTGTGTTTTTATCTTGTTTGACATCCTCCTCAGCGTTTCCTAAAAGTTTCACTTTAACACTTTAAGTCTTTTAGAAGACGCAGGATCAAACATGCCTCCTTTTCCAAATAAAAATTCTTATAGGTAAGCAATGGGTAGCAAAGATGCACTCAACATACCCAGAAAGTTTCAACTTAAAACTCTCAGCTGGTCCTAGGGCATTACAGATAACTATGCTAAATTAAATAAATGGATATAAAGAAAAAAAAACAGAAAAAACACCTGAAAACTACTCGCCTCCCCCTATCAGTTGACGTCATTTGACAGGAATGTGGAAAGAGCCCCCACCCCCTTTTTGAGTAATTTGAAAATTTTATATATAAAAAAAAAAAACACTTTTATGTAGACACTCATCAAAATAGTGTCTTCATTATTTTATATGGTGCGATTAATCTAAGAAGGTCCTTTAAAAAATAAGTAAAGAGTAGGCCAACTATTAAACTTAAAATAGGCAGAAACAAATTCACAGAATAAGTGAAACTTGTAATGCCAGGTTTTTATCAAACAGTTAATGGTAACGAATTGTAAATAAGGAGCGACCCGGCTCAATAGTAACCGAAACTCTACAAAAAGGAATTTTGATACCAACAGCTACATCAAAAGAATCAAATTTTTATGCTGAATTTACATATACAAGTTTCATCAAGTTTAATTTTACCCATCAAAAGTTACGCGCCTGATAAAATTTGCCTTATTTTCGAAAAAAGGGAAAACACCCCCTAAAAGTCATTGAACCTCAATGAAAATCAAACAATCAGATTCAGCGTATCAGAGAACCCTACTATAGAGGTTTCAAGCTCCTATCTGAAAAATGTGGAATTTTGTGTTTTTTGCCAGAAGAAAGATCACGGATGCTTGTTTATTTGTTTTTGTTTTTTTTTTTTTTTCCGCAGAGGTGATCGTATCGACCCAGTGGTCCTAGAATATTGCGAGAGGTCTCATTAGAACGGAAATTAAAATTTTTAGTGCCCTTTTTAAGTGACCAAAAAAATGGAGGGCAACTAGGCCCCCTCTCACGCTCATTTTTTTTCCCAAAGTCACCCGATCAAAATTTTGAGATAGCCATTTTGTTCAACATAGTGGAACAATATAATAACTATGTCTTTGAGGATGACTTAATCCCCCACAGTCCCGGCGGGAAAGGCTGCAAGTTATGAACTTTGCCTATTATTTACAAAGTTTGACTCTTTCTCACAAGTCTATTTTTTAAAACGATAAAAAACTTTAGCGTAAAGAGCGAGGTGTTGGGGAGGGAACAGCTCCTTTTATATACGGAATAATTTCTGTTCGTTTTAAATTTTAATGTCGCTCCTTACTTTCAGTTATAAAAATTTGTTTTTTATTTAATTTACTCTAATATACAGGATTCTCTGTACTAATGCTCCTTTTTTGCTCCATGTCATTTCAATAACAGAAAACTCATAGCCAAATTTTATTTAAAATAAAACAGATAAATGAAAATGCGGATCAAAAATTTAAAAAAAAACGAACAACTTCCACAAAAATGCAGAAACGGCTTAAAAAATTTGTCCACTTTTGGGACCGAATCAGAATTTAGCTCGTATTTACATCAAACCAAGACTTGGCTTGTTTTTGCACCGTGTCACGTTGCGCAAAATATTTCGACAAAATTAGCTCAAATAAATTGACTTGTAGTAATTTTCAAAATCTGTACAGTCTTATAAGCTGGTGTTATACAAAAAAGCACTTCAAAAAACCGCCCCCAACCCCCCAAAAAAAGAGACAAGTTTTTTAATGACAAAGTGAAGAAAAAAAAATCGCAATTCTTTCTAATCCAAATCAATATTTTGGTTGGATGTGATTTGCGAAATGTTGGGTGTAGGAGGAGGAGGGTCTGGTTAGCCTCCACTTTTTACTCTTAAAAAGTAACTAGAACAATTAACTTCAATAAAATCCTACATGCCCCCAGGGGAAACTTACAACCAATAACCCTGGGGTCTAGGTGGTTGTTTAAAACCTGAAGGCATTTTTATATGACCTTTAGAATTTCTAAAAAAAATGGCCATCTCAAACTTTCGATAGGATGTATTTAGGGAAAACCTGGTGTGTGGGGGGGGGGGGGAGGGGGGTAGTTGCCCTCAGGTCACTTCTGACAGTTAAAAAATAGCTATATTTTTCAATTCCTGATCAAATGAGCCTCCCCAACGACCAAGTGTTTCATAAGAAACCTTCTAGGCATCTGGGGCATGACTTACAACCCTTGCCCCCTGACTATGGAAGGTTGTGTGAACTCTGGAGGTATTGCTGCACGATCTTTAGACTATTTTGAACAAGATGGTTGTCTTAAAATTTGGATCAAATGCATTTGAGGTAAAGAGAAGTTGGGAAGGGGGTAGTTGCCCTTCGACCACATTTGTCTCTCAAAAAGGGAAATTGAACTTTCAATTCCAATCTTTCAATACCCTAAATTTGCCTGTTGTTTTCAAGAAAAGTAATTAAATAGTGGGTGATTTGATGACATTGTGAACTAAATTTTAATCAGAATAAACTCGTCTTCCATACATCTTTGAAATCACTTGGAATAAAGATTCATATTTTGTCTTTGCTGCTCTGTTATACTAACAGAAAACCACTAATTATCCACTCAACCTAAATAAGTAGTAATCCAAATAAATTTTCAGAATTTTGGAATAGAAATGACTGCTAAGTAAGTAAGTAAGTAAGTAATTGGATTAACGACACTGCTTCACTGATAAGGTCCCTGTGTTGGCCCTGCAGTGGGTTGCTACAACAAGGTTTAATTTTTGGGTCCCGTATTACCAAGCTAAGGTCAACCCCACTGCAACACTACAGGATAAGTAAGGATTAATTCCACCTTATCAACTATTGAAATATTGCAAAAATTTGATTTTTTTCTACTATCCGATTGCATAGATATTAACAATTTGGGTTGTAAAATTTTTGTTTTTTTTACAGTCAAAATTGAGATTCTAAATTGTCAATCGACACCACCTTGTGATTGATGTAGTATATTCAAATGACGTGTCACACTCTTTTTAATACATGCACAATAAATGAATTACCACGATTATATACCAAATTAATTTGAGATGAACTATTCTGAACCGCATTCGTCACTAATTATAATAATGAGTATGCATAGCTGAACAAGTGTCTTCAACATGCAACACTGTCTGGAATATAGCCGAAAGGTTCCTTTTTTTTGAATTTTTCAATGCCTCCTGAAGATAGTGACCAATTTCCTTGTTTATTAATCACACTATGAACAAGAGTAATATATTTTAATGCTAGTATTGTTGTATAGGAATTTTTCAATATTTTGATATCTACATATGGTCGAGTTCCTCAATTCCCAATTAATCTATGTTAGGGATGTTAGGGAGAGGCTTGGGAGGGGACTCTACCCTAGCTATGCTTTAGTAGCTCTAATTATGTAGATAAGAAAATATATTTCCCAAAAAAATGTTCTGATTCTTTAATTAAGTCTTACGATCAAACACCCTTGTAGAAACACCCCCCCCCCACGGCCTGTTTTCGCTAAATGCATCCTGTCGAAATTTTGAGATAGAAATTTTTTAAATAGATATTCCAAAGGTCATTTGAAAATGCCTTCAGGTTTAAAACAACCACCTAGACCCCAGGGGTATTGGTTGTAAGTTATGCTCTGGGGGCATTTAAGATTTTTTTGAAGTTGATTGTTCAAGTGCCTTTTTAAGATTAAAAAGTTGAGGCCAGCCAGCCCCTCCTCTTCTTACACCTAACATTTCGCAAAATACGAGCTACATCCAACCAAAATATTGATTTTGATTAAAAAGAATTGCGATTTCTTTTTCTTCGCTTTGTCTTTAAAGAACTTTTCTCATTTTTTAGGGGGGGGGAAGTACTTTTTTGTATAACACCAGCTTGTAGGACACCAACGTGAATTGGCAAAACATATTTTTTATTTTTTTTTTTCATCTTCACACTTTAGGCTCATTAGAACTTTTCATATTTTTATTTAATGTACAAGCGCAGTAATTTTAAGTTCACAGCATTATCAAAATGCTTATTCAGTGAAACAAAAAACAACAACAAAAAAGCACGAGATTAGTGCCCATTTGCTGTCTAGCCTATCTAGTCTGGTCTTTCTAGTTTGTTTAGTCCAGTCTGTTCAGGTAGTCAGTCTAATCTAGTCTGTCTTGTAAGATCTCTCTAGCGTAGTATGTCTAGTATAGTCTGTCTAATCTAGTTTGTCTAGTCTAGTCTGTACAGTCTATTTTGTCTGGTCTGTCTAGTCTAATCTGTCTATTCTAGTCTGTCTGGTCTATCTAGTCTATACTATCTAGTCTGTATAGTCTGTCTAGTCATGTCATTCTAGTCGAGTCTGTCGAGTCAAGGTTGTCTAGTCTGACTAGTCTTGTCCGTCTAGTCTGTTTAGTCTTGGCTGTCTAGTCTATCTAGTCTCGTCTATCGAGTCCAGTCTGTCTGGTCTAGTCTGTTTAGTCTAGTCTGTCTTTTCTTGTCTATCTAGTCTAGTCTGTCAAATCTGTCAAGTATGTTTAGTCTAGTCTAGTCTGTCTATTCTAACCAATCTAGTCTGTCTAGTCAAATCTGTCTATCTAGTCTAGTCTGTCTAGTCTCTCTTGTCTATCTAGTCTCTGTAGACTAGTCTTTTTAGTGGAGTCTGTCTGGTCTGTTTAGTTGAGTCTGTCTAGTCTGTCTGGTCTAGTCTGTCTGGTATCATCTAGTCTACTATGTCTATTCTAGTTATTATAGTCATTTTAGTCTAGTCTGTCCAGCCTAGTCCATTTAGTCTAGTTTCTCTTGTCTATGTAGTCTAGCCTGTGTAGTGTGTAAGACCTAGTCTGTCTAGTCTTTCTAGTCTGTCTGGTCTATTCTAGTTTAATACGTCTAGTCGAGTCTGTATATTCTAACCAGTCTAGTCTAGTCTTTCTAGTCATGTCTGTCCAGTCTAGTTTGTCTAGTCACGTCTGTTTAATCTAGTCCAGTCTGTTTTATCTAGTTTGTCTAGTCTAGTCTGTACAGTCTATCTTGTCTAGTCTAGTCTGTACAGTCTATCTTGTATAGTGTAGTTTGTCTAGTCCGTCTGGTCTGTTTAGTCTAGTCATTCTAGTCTAGCCTGTTTAGTCCAGTCTCTTTAGTCTAGTCTGCCTAGTTTGTATGGTCTGTTTAGTATAATCTGTCTAGTCTAGACAGTCTATTCTGTCTAGTCTAGACAGTCTATTCTGCCTAGTCTGACTAGTATAGTCTGTCTAGTCTATCTTGTCTGTTTAGTCGCGTCTGTCTATTCTAGTCAAGTCTAGTCTATCTAATCTAGTCTCTCCAGTTTATTCTGTCTAGTCTAGTTTCTCTAGTCTGTATAGTCTAGTTTCTCTAGTCTGTATAGTCTAGTCGGTCTAGTATTTCTAGTATGTCTGGTCAATCTAGTATGTCTAGTCTGTCAAGTCCGTCTAATCATGTCTGTCTAGTCTATCCGTCTATTCACTTCTGTCTAGTCTAGTCTATTTAATTTAGTTGGTCTAGTCTAGTTTGTACAGTCTAATTTATCTAATCTAGTGCTTCTTCTATGTTTATTCTAGTCCTTCTAGTCTAATCTGTCCTGTCCGTCTAGTCTCTCTGGTCTGTCTAGTCTATTTAATCTAGTGTGTCTAGTCTAGTCTGTCTGGTCTGGTCAGTCTACTTTAGTCTAGTCTGTCTTTTCTTGTCTATCTAGTCTAGTCTGTCTAGTATGTTTAGTCTAGTCTGTCTATTCTAACCAGTCTAGTCTGTCTAGTCACGTCTGTATAGTCTCTCTTGTCTATGTAGTCTCGTCTTTTTAGTGGAGTCTGTCTAGTCTCGTCTGTTTAGTTGAGTCTGTCTGGTCTCTGTAGTCTAGTCTGTCTGGTATCATCTAGTCTACTATGTCTAGTCTAGTTAGTATAGTCATTTTAGTCTAGTCTGTCTAGCCTAGTCCTTTTAGTCTAGTTTCTCTTGTCTATGTAGTCTAGTCTGTGTAGTGTGTAAGACCTAGTCTGTCTAGTCAAGTCTGTTTAATCTCGCCTGTCTAGTCGAGTCTAGTATAGTCTCTCTGGTCTGCCTGGTCTAGTCTAGTTTAATACGTCTAGTCGAGTCTGTCTAGTCTGTTTAGTTCTGTCTAGTTTGTATATTCTAACCAGTCTAGTCTAGTCTTTCTAGTCATGTCTGTCCAGTCTAGTCTGTCTAGTCACGTCTGTTTAATTTAGTCTAGTCTGTCTAGTCACGTCTGTTTAATCTAGTCTATTCTATCTGGTCTGTCTAGTGTAGTCCGTCTAGTGTAGTCTGTTTTATCTAGTTTGTCTAGTCTAGTCTGTACAGTCTATCTCGTCTAGTATAGTTTGTCTAGTCTAGTCCGTCTGGTCTGTTTAGTCTAGTCATTCTAGTCGTCTGTTTAGTCCAGTCTCTTTAGTCTAGTCTGCCTAGTTTGTCTGGTCTGTTTAGTATAATCTGTCTAGTCTAGACAGTCTATTCTGTCTAGTCTAGACAGTCTATTCTGTCTAGTCTAGACAGTCTATTCTGTCTAGTCTAGACAGTCTATTCTGCCTAGTCTGGCTAGTATAGTCTGTCTAGTCTATCTTGTCTGTTTAGTCGTGTCTGTCTATCCAAGTCAAGTCTGTCTAATCTAGTCTCTCCAGTTTATTCTGTCTAGTCTATCTAGTCTAGTATTTCTTGTATGTTTGGTCAATCTAATATGTCTATTCTGTCAAGTCCGTCTAATCATGTCTGTCGAGTCTATCCGTCTATTCACTTCTGTCTAGTCTAGTCTATTTAATTTAGTTGGTCTAGTCTAGTTTGTATAGTCTATTCTATTTAGTCTAGTGTTTCTTATATGTCTATTCTAGTCCTTCTAGTCTAGTCTGTCCAGTCCGTCTAGTCTCTCTAGTCTATGTAGTCTAGTGTGTCTAGACTAGTCTGTCTAGTCTTTCTAGTCGAGTCTGTCTAGTCTAGCCTGCCCAGTCTGGTCTACTGTGTCGAGTTTGTATAGTTTAACAAATCTAGTCTGTTTAGTCTGCCTAGTTTTCCTAGTCATGTCTATCTAGTCCCGTTTGGCTCGTCTAGTCTCTCTAATCTAGTCTTTTATGTCTGGTCCGTCTAGTCTGCTTAATCTAGTCTATACAGTCTATTTTCTCTAGTCCAGTCCGTCTAGTTTATCTAGTCTACTCAGTCTCTTCTATCTAGTCTGTCTAGCCTAGTCTTTTTAGTCAAGTTTGTCTAGTCTAGTGTGTCTACTCTGTCTAGTCTAGTCTGTTTAGTCTCGTATGTCTAGTGTAGTCTGTCTAGTCTATTATATTATGTCTAGTCTAGTCATTCTAGTCTAGTCTGTCTGGACTAGTCTGTCTGGACTAGTCTGTCTAGTTTATTCTGTCTAGTTGGTCTAGTCTGTCTGGTCTTTCTAGTTTGTCTAGTCTAACCCGTCTAGTCTGTCTAGTTTAAAATTTTTATTTTCACATTTACAAATAAACTAAGCAACACTTTCACGCTGCTAGTATAAAGCTAGTGTTTTATTATGGTCCATCACTGAAAACGGTTTAGTAGACGTCCTCACTGAAATATCCGTCTTTTCTTTCACTGTTTCATTTCAATAAATGAATAAAAACTCAAGGCTCAATACATATATATATATATATATATATATATATATATATATATATATATATATATATATATATATATATATATATATATATATATATATATATATATATATATACATATATATATGTATATGTATATATATACATATATATATATATATATATATATATATATATATATATATATATATATATATATATATATATATATATATATATATATATATATATATATATATATATATATATGTATTATCGAAAACGGTACTATAATTTTTTCCTGAAAATTGACATACTATCCTTTTCTGGCGTGATAAAACTATCTTTATAGGTCAAGAGTTCGGGAAAATTTGTTTCACCATCCCAGCCCGCTAAATATTTAACAAACATTTTTTGCTGACTGAAATTAGGAACCTCTGAAGATTGTAAACCTTGAGAATACTTGGGAATTGTTTCAAAAAGCACAGTTTGTCGGGTGACAGATCCGTTAATTACGATGTCTTAGGAAAAGACATTCCTGCTTGATAGATGTGAAGTGAGTCTTGGATTCTTAATTGCTTCGCATTAAGCTCTGCCCATTGCAGCAGAAAAATTACGATAGTAATGTGCATTCCAGGAACCGAGCTGCGCTTGGTTATTATTTTTCGATAAATAAATGTGCCCGTAAAAAACAATTTGTTCGTTTTCCGATGTAGAAAAACGATCTAGATAGGTCATGACTTTGGAAAAATTTGTTTAAGGCCTTAACTAATTTGGAAAAAACATTTTTGGCGTTAATGACGTCACAATTAACCCGACATCAAATAACCTAAAAGGTTTTTACTTTCTACAGCAAATAAGACAAAATGAAATTAAAGTTTTTTTTTGCAAACGAGATTAAAAGATGTCTTTCTTCCCACCGAGCGAAGCTAGGTCATTTGCAATTTTATAGATAAAGTGATAATTTTGCCGAGTGCCCCTAGATAGCATTGGTTGTTTCTCTCAAAGACGAGCTTGAAATTCATCAGTATCCAATGTTCTTTTTGTCCATTCTTTGTGTAAGAGAGGGTTTGTTGAAGGATCTTAGGCCCAATGGCCTTTCAAATCCAGACCTCACCCCTACAGCCACTTTGCCATAAGCCACTAAAGCCATTTTGTAAGATACAAGTCACACAAACTAAGCACCCCTCCTGATGATTGTTCCAAATTCAAAAATCTACACTCCAATGGGGGCGCTAATTCACAAAAACTTAAGGGGGGGAGGGGAGGATTTTTGTACACAGAAAAATAAAATGTCAAAAAAAGGGGGGGGGGGGCATTTTTGATTTTTTACAAAAATACCAAATAAGGCACTGTATTAAATATAGGGCGAGCATTGGCAACCCTGCTCCTACCCCAACTGGCGTCCCTGGTTGCACTATTTTAGATCCTATTATTGATTAACTAATGCACGTTGCGCACTCAAAAAGATACATGTATTTATAAACGATTTGATTAGTTGAAGTTTTTGATTAAATTGATTAGTTGAGGTTTTCTATAAACGAATAAATAAAAAATACTAGGTATAAAAATTCCTCCAAGCATGAAAATCTAGAGGCAGAGCTAATTAACGGAACCAGTCATTATTAGAGACAATATTCTAAACAGGAGATATAGGAAGTCTTCAATCTGCAATTCATTTATCAATGGCGTAACTTTATCAAAACCCTGGGGGGGGGGCAATTTGCAGCCAATTTTCCCGAATCAAGCGAAAATGAAAGTAAAAAACTGAAAATAAGCCATTTGGTGCCATGAAAGTACTATATGGAACTATAATAGTACCATAAAGAAACTTTATAGTACTATAAAGTTGAATATATATTAAAGAAAACTGATCCGTTTCTGTTGATGCTTAAATTATGCAGGCTTATCTTAGTTATGACAAGATTTTTGAAGAAACCAAAGTTAGTGGCTCTAATTATGTACTTACAAAATTATACTCTCCAAAAGGTGCCCCGATTCTTTGATTAATCCATATGATCAAACAGCCATGTAGCAAATATGACAAGAAAAGCATTTAGCTTACAGGGATGAACACATTTCTTTTTATTTTACACATGTTTTGTAATATATTTATTTCTCACCAAAATGTTACAATACAATCATTATTACAATTCAAATTAATTACCAAATTAAAACACACGCTCATAAATAGCTGCTGCAACAGGAATGATTTGTTTTCTGGTTAGATGAAAAAAAAGGTTAAGACACAAAGTTTAAAACAGTAAAACAGATGGCAGGACGACAGATGTGCTATTTAGAAGTTGTGAAGTCATTATTACATTTGATTAATTTATGGCTGTTTTACCAGAAGGGGGGGGGGGGGGTTGAGGCTAGTAAAACAAAAAAAAAATATAGCTAATAATGCATACGCAGTACAGAAAGTCGGCTCTGAGCTAAAGCATATAAATATTTTTAGAGTTTTCCAAGTGTTATCTTTATATTTCCGCTCAATTCACCTCTTTTAGGATAAGAGATAAATCAGCCCCCTCCCCAATACAAATATTTTGGACCCCCACAATTGCTGTAATGATTTTCTACACACATGTCTGACCGACTGATAACTTTGAAACCCTTTCCAAAATTAACTACTGGGTTTAACCCTACATGTGCAAGAATTTCGTCTGACTGAGCCATTTACCGCTTCCCTTCATTAGAATATGTAAAGTGCAACTACTTCACTGACACAACCACCCAACGCCGAGTAGTCCTAATTTACTCCCCCTCTATTATTTCACAATATACCTGGCCTTTTAAAACTAGAACAGGGCATAAACTCTTCAGTCTGTATTCCAAATGGCACCTCAGCAGTACAACCCTTCAAAATCAAAACACAAAGCGAAAAATTATAATTACAGGCAAGGGCGCATCCAGAATTTTTGTTCAGAGGGCGAAGGGGAACCAAGAACTTTGTTTATATGATTTTTTTTCAAAAATTTATTTATATGGTTAATTTATTTATATTAATTTATATTTATATTAATTTATATTTATTTATATCAAGTTTTGTTACTTTTTGATGAATCAGACAGTTTTTTTTGGGGGGGGGGGAGGGGGGTTCAAAATTGGTAACCCCCTGGATACGGATTGACTCCAGGAAATTACAGCTTGAAATAATTTGGTAATCACAGATTCTTGTCACATCCTTGCAATAGCAGGAAAAGAAAGTAATTTTAGGATTAGTAATTTAGTAAAACCCAATTATTTAACTTAAAACAATTTGGGATGCACCCAGAATGACCCAATCAATTTTATTTCGTCCCAACACTTCTAAGGGGAAAATTAATTGAATAATGTTGAAATGGCCGAAACTGATTCAGCGATTACTGAGGTTTTACCAATAGAAGACTATGAGATCATTTGGTAGGAGGGGAGGCATTCTTCACCAAGAAGTGAAACAAATCTTGTAATTCAAGTAAAAGAGGGGGAAAATTCTTTAGAAAGCAGCTAAAACATTCTTTAGTTTGTCCCAGGAAATTCAAGAGGCAAACTTAACACATACAGTTCGTGACACCTTCCTTTGGTCAACCAAACGACCAAATAAGCACAGGAAGTTTTGATTATGAAGGGTCGCTTACATTAACATTGAATTTACATAACATAAGAGAATAAAACTCCGAAAAAAGTAAACATGCACTCATGTTAATGACACTCAAATGAACATTTATAGCTTTTAAGGGAAAATGTTGATAAAAGTAAGAAATCTCTTCTGGTTGGATTAATTAACTTATTAAACGATTATTTCACTTAAAATTCATTTAAGTTTTTGGACTAAAATGTGTGAGAGTAAAACTAGTTTACTAAGCAATTGAACCCTTACTAGTTAATCCTAAATCTGGCTGTGGAAGCCAAAAGATAGTGACACATATTCAAACTGAGAATTCTTATTCTCAACACCCTTCGTTGATTGGCTGAATCACTTTGCCTTTATTTTACTTGATTCCCAAGATACTTATATGTTTCTAAGGAAAATGTTAAGTAATTAAATAATTACGTGAGTAAAACCATGGGTAATATTCCTAATAATTTAATTTTAATTTAAAATAAAATAATTTAATTTTAAGCAAACCAAAACAATACAGCACAGTATTTAATAGCATATACCACATGGTAAATGATACAAAAACTAATTAGTCTTTCATAGAAGGTTAATTAACCTTTTTTCAAATCACACAATTAAATTTAATTATTTTCTTTTCTAAATGTTCACTCCTGTGGGATCTTGTACTAATTAATGAATCTAAGCGGCGTTATATCCTTTCTTACTCGTAGATATAGTTAGGAATTACAGATTTCGATATCCTTTTTTTGCGGCATATTTTATGGTAAAAAAAAAGAAAAAAAGAAAGGTCATGCAATGAAACATAACCCCTTTTGAATTATTTAGCGATCTTTATCATCTATTTGATGTAAAAAAAAAATCACAAACAAATGGCCATTATTAATAATAGTCAAAAAGACTAAATGACATTTCTGGGTTATTCCCTGTAAAATTGTTGTCAATATTAATTCTTTTGTTATTCAAAAAAAAAAAATTATGTAATGAAATGTAATACCTTTTGAATTAATGAGTTATGTCTAGTCTACCACCCACTTAATTAGAATTCACCTATTTTATTGGAATTACAATTAAACAGACTTAATAACTAATTAAATTTTATTAATACTAGAAAATAGCTTGTTAGAAACAAGGAAGGGCATGCGAATTTATCACAAAACACTACCCAGCGTTTCAGATATCTGAGAACTACCCAGCGTGAAAAAATCCAAGTTCTGATTGGAAATTTATCTGTATTTTTTCCATTAAAATACTGTTAGAATACTAAAAACATAAAAAAGGAAATATATAAAAAAGATTAATAATAAACCAGTAGGCTATTCAGATTTATATATAAATTAGAGTATGCGCTAAATTAAGTACCATTAAATCATTCACATTTTTGATAAGTAAAGCTTATTAAATATTCCTTTGATAAATAAAAAGTATTTAAGGGCGTTCGATACGATAAAGGATTACCCTATTTTGTCCATTATTAACTTTTTAGTTTTTATGGTCAAACTATTCAGATTTGATAAGGCGGTCTTGCCATAGCTTTGATAAGAGATCCAACTAAACGCCAGAAAACGAAAAGCCGACATAAATTTTCCATAAAATCTTAGAAAAACAATTTAACTTCTTCGGTTTTGTGCCGGAGATATTCAGATTTAATGAAACTTATATCATAAAAAAGCGTGAATTTTGTTTTTTGATTTAACGGAGCAGAATTTTCTGTTTTAAATTCCCTAAAAATATTCTAGTATACCTTTCTGGAAAACATTAAAAATCAGCTCAAGTGTTATTGAATAACCTGACCACTTTAGAAGTTTCCTATTGTGCTAACCACCTTGATTGAAATCTTTGCCAACATAGTAAGTAAGTAAGTAAGTATGGCGGCACTAGACCCTTAAGGTCCAAACCGGCGGTGCTGATCTCCGTTTCGTGGCCCTTCAGCCAGGAAGTGCACTGGGGGGCTGGGGGCCAGCCATCCTGTGCTTTCGCACACCCTTCCTGCTTACCTTCCCCAGATTTCTCCAGGTACCCATTTAGAGCTGGGTTGACTCTGGCTAAGCTTACAGGGTCACACCACTGACCCGCGTCCCAAACCAAGAAACTGTCCCCGCCAGGGATCGAACCCTTGCCCCTTGGACAAAGAACTCTCAACCCAGCGCATGTCCACTTAGCCAGGACGCCTATTAATTTTCTGTATGTGCATTGATTAGACAGCGCTTTGCTCAACAATTAGTAAGAGATTAGTTTTCTTCGTTTTAAACTATCCTCTCCTTAGCTTTACGAACTGTTACCGCATTTAAAATTCCTTATCAATTTTTACCAAAATTGCCAAAATTTTACCAAATTTTTACCACATTTAAAATCCCTTATCAATTTTTACCAAAATTGCTTCAGAAGATCCATATAGTACTTGAAAAATTTGCTAATGGGCCTTTTGTCTTTGAGACTGTCAGCCGACAATGAAACCCGCGAACTGACATTTACGGTGTCAAACGTCCTGAAGTCGTTTAACAAAAATAGTTTCCACTCTTTGGGCGTTTTTGCTTGTAAAAACATTCTATAACTCTTTTCCCTCAAGTTATAATGAGCTTCCACTAATGAATGCCTTAAAGGAGTTGAGCTTGGTCAATTAAATGAAAGAGGGTAAATATTTTAATGATTAATTTAACATTAAATTCTTAAAGCCAGAATCTAACAAACTTGTATCAAAGAGTGAGGAAGGTAATAGTTTAGTAATCTGTCAGAAAAATAGAATAAAGCACATTTTTAAAGTGACAAATGATGAGAAAAGAATCATTTTTTAAAAATAATTTTTTCGATTAAGCGGTGCAACATTACGACGCTTCTGTGACCTAGCCATACATATTAGAAAAGCAGATCAACAATTTTTCTTACGTATTTTCTGTAGTGTTTTTACGACAGGTTCAGAGGTAATGCTAATAAATATTACTTTCATTTGTCAAAGAAATACTCGATACCAGGGGCGAATCCAGGAAAACTGAATCATTTTTGCTAGTCTTATTAAGATATATGTTTGCGGAAGCTTTCACTTCACCAATTCAATCAATCAGATTCCAATGACAATGTCAATGTACTTTTTGTTAGCCTACGGTAGGAATTTCAAAAAAAAAAAGATCACTTACACCCTTTAGATCAATCAAATATACTGTAGCACGAACGGTTCAGAAGATGCCTGTGGAAACAGCTATAAATACCCTCCTCTCACTATATGGAACGCAAGAGATAATAATTTTTTTTTAGCTCTTTTTCCTATTAAAAAATGAATTTAAAGTTTTCTATGGACAGGTTTAACTAGCTGAAGGTTTTCTAATTAAAAAGCTGAAGGTTTTCTCATTATATTAAATTATTCTAAATACATTCAAAGTTGAATAAAAATCATATACAATATAATAATCAAAATAATGTGTGGGAAAAACATAAACTCTTTCTTTTTTTTATAAAGAGAAATCAAATTGTCAAAACAAGTTGAACTAAAACTTTACACCGATTCTCAAAGGACGAAATAAAATGAATTATCACACTTTAAGTGATTAGAAATATTCAGTGTAAAAGAAATTCTAACAATCAAAACAATAAAGAACTCAAAATTTGGATGGATAATATTCTAAAAAAAAGAAGAAAAAACCAACACTAAAGACATCCTGGCAAAATGACGACAAAAATTCGCCCTTAAACCGTCGCTAATTTATAATAAAAATTCAAAGCTTAACGCTGCCACCAAATAATCAAAGAACACAATAAAATGAAAATACTGATTTGTCAAAATATGATTGTTACAAAGTTAGAGGGATTGATCCCACTCTAAATCCTTAGATTGTGTGATATGGTCAACGCGAAAATCATCATCATCGTCATCATCAAAGTCATAGTCATCACTGCTATCATTACTGTCTGATGACGAATCGTCAGCAACTTCTGGTACTTGAGCAACAACTGTCATGGTTGCTTTGTCTTTAGAATCTAATGCCTAAAAATCAAGAAATCATAGACAAATAGAGAATGATGAAGGGATAAGCAGAAAAAAAGAGAATAATAAATAGGGGAAATAAGAAGAAATAAATAGAGGAGAAGGAAAGCAGATAAAAGAGAAAAAATAATTTCTGTTACTAGAAGCTGACACTGGCATGATTGCTTTATCTTTATAATATAATGCGTAGAAAAAAAAGAAGATAAAGAATGACGGAAGAATGAATAAAAATAAAGATGGAATAACAAAAACAAAACGAGGTACTTGTATGATATACCCTCTACCTAATATTCTTCTAATATGTTTCTCTGACATTCAATCCTAATGAAATATACAAAAGTGAGATAAATATATAATACTTTAGAAACAAATTGGGGCTATATATTTGCACATTTGTGGGTGTGTTTGGGGGGGATGAGGTATAAGTATAGTGGGTTTGCATGCTTAATGTGTTGAGTACAATTATTCTGCATATTATGTCATAAGAATTGTTTTCTAACTTTACACTGTCCAAATACTTTACCCCCACCCCTAATGTGCAAATATATAGCCCAAATCATGAGATAAATACATGAGAATGATATCAGATTGAATATAGATAGTAGAATAACTTCTGGGGCTAGAGCTACCACCGTCATGGCTATTTTGTCATTGGAATATAAATCCTAAGAGCAGAGGATGAAAATATTGAGAGGAACAAGATGCCAGTAAGCCGAGAAGAGAAAAGTGGTAAAACTTGACAAGGCCGTATCCAGGGGGGGGGGGGGTTACCCGGTTTGAACCCCCCCCCCGAAATTTTTGAAAATAAGTCGAAAATTAGTAAAACCTAGGTAAAAATCAGTAAAATTAGTCGAAAACTGAGTCAAAAATTAGTAACCCCCCCCCCCCCCCCCGAAAAAAAATCCTGGATCCGCCCTTGAAACTTGAAGTTTGAGTACTTTTGTTTCATTTTAAAAAATGAAGGACGTAAATGTGGCTATTTATCTTCGTGAGGGCGTTCTAGTTGACCCCATTATTTATCAGATTAATGTCCCCTTTCCGTAAATTTCTTATGATCACATAACACACAATTATTAAATGCATAACTGAGTCAACTATAGCTTGGCTTGACTGTGTAATTAAAATTAGGCATCCTGACTGAAAAGTACAAGTCACCTTTCCCCAGATGTTCAGAACAAGTTGTTAACAGACTGAACTTAAGCCCTACGTTCTCTTCAACCAATCACTATTTTGGTAGATTATGCAAAAAGGTCGTGGGAATTCCCGATTGGTCACAAGCCCCATGTTATGGCAATTGAAGTGCGTTTTTTTTTTGCATCACTGCATACTTTTAACCCTGTTTCGTTTCCAGGGTTGAAGATATAATAAGATTACAATTAGGTTTAATTTGGGAATGTTGAACCCCGGGTTTTATTATTCTTTAGCAGGGATGATCCCAAGGAGCTACCATATCAGGGCTTAAGGGGGGGGGCACCTCCAGCCATAATTTCCGCTCGGTTATAACTATGTACGCACACCCCTACTCAAGCCTGACTACAGAGCGAAGTAGTCGAAGGTAGTTCTTAAGTACAAAAAATTTAAACAAGAAAAACTCCATTTACAGTGTAAATGGAAAAGCAGTGTGGTCTAAGAAATTATTTAGTTCTTAAGTTATACAAGGCACGGTATTAACTATCGGGAATTATCCAAATTCCAAGGTTTTTCAGACAATTTCAGGCTATAGATGCTAGCCCACAATTATAGCCTATAGCTACTTTCATTTGGATAGTAGGCAAGCCCATTGGTAAGCTGGTATATGCGTTCAACAATGAAGCCAGCGGTTGTTTTAGCAGTTCAAAATTGGAATTAAATAATCTTCGATTTACTTATTTAGTCCAACAGCTTACCTTCCTACCGGTATTGTTGTATCTACTACGCAAAAAAATTATGATAAAATAAAAAATATAAACAAACACAGGATAACAAATAGAGAGAGCAAGAAGAAATCAACGCTGAAGAATAATAGTAGAAAATAATAATAGAATAGTAATAGTAATAGTAATAGAATAGTAATAGTAATAGAATTGTAGAAGAATAATAATAGAAAAAATATAAACAAACACAGGATAACAAATAGAGAGAGCAAGAAGAAATCAACGCTGAAGAATAATAGTAATTTAGAAGGAATAGAATATTATCTTCTATTAGTAAAGCTAGGGCTATCAACTTTACTTTGTCCTTGCGTTTAGAAACACGAAAATAAAGGAATAATGAATAAAGATAAAAATAGAAGAGAAATAGAAGGACAATTTTCAGTAGAGTAGTACCTACCATATTGCGCAGACATATAGCAATATCATGTTATTCTAACAGACATATAGGAAATATCATGTTATTCTACGACGCCCCCCCGTACAAACAGGTTTTTCTAGTAGTTACGGGTCATCACACTCTTTGCCAAGAGGAACGTGTATGACTTGATTGGTGATTAGGATTTGAATAAAAGGAATGGTTTTCACTACAATTCATATTAGTAAGAGAATTGGATTCAAAGAGAATAGTTTTTATTTGAGAGGATATTAGTGGAGAAAAAAATGAGTGGTGCATTTACACTATTGGAGATTAATGATGGAACCGACAGCAGCAGCAGCAACGATATACGAGTATCTAATGTAGCTGTGGAAATAACTGCTGGTTGTAGACTATGTCTTGAATGGGACACTATGTATGCTAGATATGTGATATCATTAAGCAAATTTAAGCAGGAGGAACAGCTGTGTTTTGCTGGAAAAGTAAATATTCTCCATATAAATAAACTTCGGTCAGCATTAGATGTTCTATCGAAATATATTGATGAGAACAAAATGCATCAGTGAATATTATTATTGTAATTATGTTCAATAAAAACTGTTTCTAAATCAATGGTATTTTTTCTTTTTTTCTATAGTAGACAATCGTATATTTTTTAGAGTACAAAAAAAGATTCTGATTAGTCTGAAGTTGGTTGTGAGAGAGTTAGGACTCTAAAAAAATGGATAGATTCGAGAAAGATCGAATCATGAGGAATCTAATTCTTATGGAAAAACGTTTGATTCTAGATGATGATTTTCTAGAGTTGTCTATTCAAAGGAAGATATTTTCTCGGGGAATGCTTGTCGATATAATGAAACTGATTCTCCATCATTAGACTATTGTATGAAGCTTCTACATCGTGGTCCAAATGCATTTACACAATTTATTGATATATTGATCACGACACAGCAAAATGATATTGTGGATATGCTTTTAAACATTAGTTTTTAGAAATTTAGGACTTTTTTTTTTCATAAGAAAGATGGTGCTCAAGGATGATTTACTCCTCTCTCTCTCTCTATCTCAGATAATTTTTTGATGTTGCTAGCTCAGTTTCATTGTGGCAGTGAGAGCGTCAACACATGACAAAATGTTTCATACATGCCCACTATGTATGTACTCACTGGGCAGTTGGTCATCATGTGAGAATTGCACAATGATTGAGGAGTATGATGAAAAGTGTAGATTATGCAACCCGTGTAAATTGCATAGAGGATATGCTGTACAAATTAAAGGTTGTAATTCCTGTCTTGAAGAGGTGTGTGACTCTCATCCTAGAGGTCACCTATGCTCCAATTGTCATTATGAAAAATGTAAGCAATGGGAGAGTACATATCCCGGTATGATTGGAAAGAATCCTAACCGGGATTTTAGTTTATTGCTACGAGATTGGTATCGTCGTGGTTTTAGATTGTTCTGGGAGGAGGAACCAGGTCAACGATTCAACTGTTGGAACAACAAGAGAATATGGTTTCTACGTCATTGTTGTGAAGACACTGGGTGTTATGATTATAAGCCCACTGATTTTTATTTGGCAGTGACAGAATGTGATTCGACACTTGAGGACACTGTTTGTGAAATTGCTTCAAATACGCAAATTGAAACATGTGAATTCTATAGAATGAATGCGAATAGTATCATTGACTATACAAAGAGATATGACAAGAGTGAAGTCACACTCTACTGTAGAAAATGTGACCCTGACATTGCAGTACATCAGAATCAGTACACTGTGAATTCAGATAATCTACCTGCACTAATTGTTGTCGACAAATACCTAGTAGTGGATGAAATCTAAAGAGTAGAAAAGTCGTTTTATCATGTATATAATTTTTTTTTTTATTAATAAACAATTTCACATACATCTTTAGAACATTTTATTCTTAGGGCACTAAAATCAATATTAAATACACTTGTAAGTATATTCTCCACTAGAAAGTCGTTCAATTGAGGTAAGTCAACGTAGATGTTGAGAAACTGCTTGTAGGTGTAGCCACGACATCTGAACATGAAAAAGAGTAGTGCATGAAAGCCGCATGTCTTAGTCGCTAAATCCTGTACTCTTCGTTGATTTTGAATAATGGTTTTCCCACTGCTTTCAATAAAGTTGCTGATGTATGGAACGTAGAATTTATACGATAGGCCAAGAGGATCAAAAAAATTCAATATTCTTCGCTGTTTGAAAGATGCATAGCCAATGGCCAGTCTTCAAAGTTGATGGACTGCTATTAACAATGATTAGGATATTGTTATCACTTGGAATTTTTTCAATGAAGTCCGAGGGTATGCAATAGGACTTGTATTGGGACATGTATGGGTCCATACTAAATACATTGATTATTTGATTTGTGTTCATGGTGCAAGGTCTAGTAGAACACTGCCGTCGGGTGTGATTTCCCAATAGGTTTCAAATTGACTCAGTGATATTAGCGTGATACTCTCAGTCAGAGCATCGGCAAATGTACACTCTAAACGTACATTCCCAGTTCGTACTATGCTCATATCCTGTGTGCCTGACAAGTCCAAAACAATAACCCCATGATTTTTTGAAAACATTGATTCGGTTATTCCATTTTCAAATAGTTGAGAGTCATGATCTAGGGATTGCATGGTCAACTCGTACAGAGTTCTATAGGATTTTTTGTCAAATGATAGAGTGTACAGTGGAATACCATTCACTTTGCACACAAGACTAGATAGACCGAAAAAATTAAAATCATGGGGGGATTCAGTCCAGGATCCAACGGCGCTACCACTCTTCACAAAGGCCGAAGCCAATTTTGAAGGGATTTCTCCATTGATAAACGATGAATCGCTATAGCTACGAGAACCGGTGGCAATGTGACGTTGATTGGTGATTGTATGGGGGACAAGAAGTTTAATGTTGTTACCATTGGCTCTTAGCTTTTCCACTGCCAATGCAACAGAGCTCATAACTTGTTGTTTTCGGACATGGAGAATTGCCGATGTGATAATAACATTTGCATCGGGTGCTGCAGGAAGTGTTTTTCTCAAAATGAAATTCGATGGGGCATCTGTAACTTTATGTCAATCTTGACATTGGGGGGTAGCCATTGGGATATATTGAATATCTCATGATTTAATTTTCCAACTAGATGATACTCCTGGGTCACTGCAGTAGTCAACTCACCGTCAGTATCAACACCTGTTCGATATTCATAGCCCAATGATTGTCCTCTCATCTCCTTGTACGCCTTTGGTGTCATCATCATAAATTGTATGTAGCTTGCATAGTTGGATAAATTATTGCTAGTGCTCACCAATGTCCCATTAATAAATACATTAATTTGTTTGAATAGGTTGTGTAGAATACAGTTTTCATAGGAGAGACCATCGCCGGCATTTGGAGTTGTATTATCTGACTTTTTTATTCACCACAACATTTAAATCAATAAATGTTGATGACAAATCAATGAAATAGTCTTCATTGGAAAATATTTGAAAGTGTATATTTTCCGAGAGAGGTTGTTGAGGTGTGAAATTGTTCATAGTAGCCATACTTGACACTGACATCAACATTTTCAGCATTGAATAGATTCAATGAGGAAGTGATTGATGGATATGATTCCTTGTGGGGGAGATAAGTCATCTTAAGACAAGAATTCCTTCTTTGATCTAACAATCTTTTTCTTTTTCTGCTTATTGGTCTTTGTTGTTTTATTTCTCAAAGTCCTTGTTGATGTCCTTTGCTTCCTGCCTGGGTGGAGACTGATGAGTGAATGACGCGAACGCATCCTTTTCAATCCCTCCCCATTTTGTCGAGATTTTAATTGTTCGCCAACGGCTCTTGCTGAAGATCTAATATTTTCTTTAACACTCTCCTTGAAATTCTTGCCCGACCCCCAGTCCTGTAGTGTGGAGGCAGCAAAATTTGATGCAGCAGGTACAAGATATTTTCTGGCAAGGGGTAGTGCAGAACGAAATAGCCTAGCAAACCAGCTACCAAGACCATAGCCAGACATTGTAGTACGCCCCTTGTAGTAGTCCAATCCATTGCCTATTTGACGTGGACTCAAAGCACCAACATAACAGTCAATATCGGGACAGACAAATGGAATTCTTCTATTGTTCATTTTTTAGGTGATTGTACCGTCTTTGTCGTTGACAATAGGTCGAAAATGACATGTAATCACTGCTAGGCCTTTGAAATTGCTATTGGATCACCTAATTCGGTTCTTAGTGTTAACTGACAGAGTTCCAAATAGGAAGTGTTTACGGGAATATACTGAAGATGCTTTATATTGTAGTGGTGAACATGTTCTTGATTGGTTTTTCGTTCAAGAACTCGTAGGAGGGGAACATTTGAATTACCAACCCGAGATGTTTCCACAAATGAAGCGTAGAGAAATATACAAGTGTCCGTGGAGAAGCTGGGTGCATAGTCTGCATAGATAACTTGGTCACTACCACTGAAATTTTCTGTCCTAATAATACGTTTTTTAAAACCAAGAACCTCACGTAAATTCTCATTGAGGAAAATTCTTTCATTCTCAAATGGATTGGTAATATAAATTCTCCTTTGTTCCGTCGAGTAATTGAAAGTGAAACCACCTTTTTTTCGACTTGCAATTTTTTTGTTGATAACTCGACACAGTTCATGCATGTTATTGTATTCCCTGTAGGGGATGTTAGCAATAGGGTACTGATTAGAGTCAAAAGTTGCCATTGCACCTTCATCACCGAATTCAAACGGTCGTATTTTTATTTCATATTTACGATCCTTTCTCAGGATGTCATAGGTATTTTTGAGGATACAGTCGACAAGGGCCACTTCATATGCACCGTCAAATTTGATGGCGGGTGAGAGTTTTGTCCAAAAATCACTTGTCGTATTCAAGTCATTGTAGAGAGGATCGGAAACGTTGGACATGAAAGTTACATAGAAATCATTGGGCATTGTCAATATCTTCAACACCAATCCAAGAATCAAAATCAGAGTTGTATCCTAGCCAGCGAACAAGTAACTGTTTCTTACCCCGCGAGTACGTGTCTTTAATATCTTTTCAGTTTGATAGATTTCACTAGCATTTTTAACTTTTTGCAATTCATAGTCATAAAAGCCGCCGAGAATCTCTTCATCTTTGGTATCACGCAGGCGATAAGTTATGGGTTTAGTGTCTAGGATTTTTGCCACTTTAAAAAGTTCAGTGGACCACAAGTAATTCCCCTTTTCAAAAACATTAGTTGTTCTATTAATTCGAACAGTATCACCAACATTGAATTTATTTTTCTTCTTCTTGACTTTTGATTCATTGGAATATTGTTTAAGAAAGGTGTCAATTGTATTATGATCCGAATGATGAACTTCCGTTGGTGTAGAGTTGGACAATGAGCGATGAGGTCGTTGATTATAAATCAACATGATTTTATCTAGATCATGAATAAAAAGCTGGTGTATTTTTCAATGTACAATATCTTGAAATTAAAAGTCGAATAGTTCTTATCAATCGTTCGGCCAATGCAGCCTTTATAGGACTGTGACTATGATAGAGCAGTGTACTATATTTCTCTAGTACTTTTGCAACATGAGGATTAACAAATTCACTACCGCGATCCGTTTGAATTTTTTTATATGAATCCTTTTCGAGAATACTTTCAATGGCCTGAGCAACTTCAACACCTCTCTTTGATCGCAATGGAATTGCATATGCATAGCGACTAAAAACACTGATTGCAAGTAGAATGTACTTGTACGGTGTATTGTGACGTCTTTGAAGCTCATCTAGAGTAAGGAGATCTGCTTGCATTATATCCAATGGGTAAAAGGCTTTAGTTTTTCGATATTGATTGGCACGAAGTCTATGATTTCTATGCAGAGTGTAACTTGGTTCATTTTGTAGATAGTCTTGTACTCTTTTAGTGCGAACACCCGTGACTTTGGAAAGAGTTGTGGGGAAACTTAAACTCCCCGCCTCGCCAATATTTTCATAAACACCTTTCAGAACTTCAGCCATTTTGAACGTAAAACACGTTGTGTAACGTCCGCTACCCTTTTGTATACTGGCTGCTGCTGGTGGCGGAGACGTTGACTTGATACGTCTTCGCTTTTGTCTAGCTATCAGTGGTGTGCTAGTATTTTCCAAAATTGATTTAAAATCTTCTTCTGCTTCAAGTTCATCTTTTAATGTTGATGATGCATGTTCATTTAATTTTTTTAGAATTTGTCTATTGCCAATAAGACTTTTGGGGAAGTTTAATGTATTTAGAAAGTTGTATAGACGAGTGTCAAATGATAATAGTCCTTTACGATTTGTAACCATGTCATACATTAAATCAAGTAGATTATAGCTCTTGCCCTGAATTATAATCCTTTCCCCATTGCTCTCAACTTGAATTTGATCACTTTCCAAGAGATAGATTAGGAGTCGTTTACTTTGTTCACGATATGAGTGGGGCATTAGATTTCCAATTTTCAATACAATTGAATCCAATTCCTCCTTCTTTAATTGTGTTCCAGCAGCAGGAGACTCTTGAGGAGATGATTCTTTTTTGGGATCAACAGCAGCAGCAGTGGGCTTTGATCGATAGTGTTTGTCCACTCGGCGAAGTGCATCTTGAAGTAAAATCAGTTTTTTATCATCATCAATAGTTTCATTGTCGAGGAATTTACTCAGATTGTCCTCAAAGTGTTCGACGGGTGAGAGAGCGAGTTCTATTGGAGTCAATTTATAGGGTTTTGCCATTCTCACTAGAGAAAACTGTTTACAAGTCCTGCAATTATTGGCAGTAAAAGTGTGAAAAAGCTACCGCCCGCCTGAAGAAGTCGTTTCCTTTTAAAATTCTTTCCTTTCTTTTAGAGGCCAATGTACGTACAATGGAACGATGTTGCTTTGCCTGTTGCTTAACTACTTCTGGTAGTTGAACATTACCCTCGGTCAAATTTAAACAAAGTTCAGATATTAGATTAATGAAATCATTGTCAATACCATGTTTGAGTATTGCTTTTCTAAGCTGAGGTTTTGAAGTGCTTAGAACTGAAAACAAGTGTCTATTTTCATGTAGTTTCTTCAGTGTCATGATAGCGACTAATAGGTCTTTTTAGTGTTCACCGGGAGATATACTGTAATTTCATTGTCGAAAATATCTGTGACAACACGCAGATCCTCAGGTGTATTTTGATTAAGATCCAACAGGATATAACCGTGGGGTTTATTAGTTGCCTGATTGTATGCTGAGAGTAGAAATTTAGGGCACCTGGATAGATTTGTTTATTGAGGGTTATTAGCGAGCTAGAATCACGAACAACTCTGTAGATGATATAGTAGGTACAGTTCAAAGCAAGTGTTCGCATACATTTGCTCTGATGAAAGAGATTGTGTAGAACCAGAGTAACGGAAATCTGTTCATGATGAGAGCGAACAGTGAACAATTGCAACATTTGCTGGGACCATTGTTCAATGGATTCAGCCAGATCGTCAATGATCAGCCAAGAGTTTGGTTCAATAATGTTGAAAACATCAAGTCCCTGTATGAACTGTATCTGCATCGATCCCATGGCAGCAATTGCTTTTATTTTATTGTACGACTCCTGCCAAATACTATAGCAATAGTAGATTTTTTTCGGCTTTTCCGCAAACATTTTATCACAATTTTTAATTATTTTAGTTAAGAGTGTTGTTTTGCCCGACATTGAGGGCCCACACAGAAACGATCTGAACGGTGTTTTAAATTGATACATGTTCCTTTCAACAGTTCACCTGGAGAACAACTAACTGTAGACCCTAATTGTCTAATGACTAAATAATTTTTTTTTTCCCTACTACTCTGTTCTTCCAGAAGACAAAAAGACAAAGAATCATATTTTTTTCTTTTATTATATGCAGATAAAAAAGTAACAATACATTGAAAAAATACACTTTTTTTTTAAATTTATTCATAATAAAAAAATACAACAACAACATTTACATAGGTACACACAGATAAAAAACACTTTGTTTATAGAGAAAAAAAAAACGTTAAATTAGAGAGAGAGTACTTGAAAAAATAATTTTTTTTTTTAATTTATTTATAATAATAAAATACAACAACAACAACATTTACATGGGTACAGAGAGAGAAAACATTTTTTTTTTTTTTACAGAGAAAAAAATATTAAATTAGAGATGACACTTGAAAAAAAAAAAAAAATCTGCTCTAAGTCCAAAAAAAGAGATAACTTTGGTGACGGTGCGCCTCCCGCGCTGGCGGCGGCCGGCCCCCCCCCCACGGCCCCCCCCCCCCGGGCCGCGAGCCGCCCCCCCCCCCCCCCCCCCCCCCCCCCCCCCCCCCCCCCCCCCGGGCCGCGAGGCCCCCCCCCAAAGGTTTTTTAGGAAATTAGTTACAGGACTTTATTTAAACCGAGACTTTCACGGTGGGCAATACATTCGGACCGGTCTGAAGTTAATAGTGTCCAAGGGGGAGGGTGGTCACACCATCTTGACAAACATAGACCTTGTCGGAAATGGTACTCATGGCTATTTTCTCTACATTTACAGTATAGTTCTTGTACTTCAACGAACGAATTGCCAACAATTTGGCTCGTGGAATTGTATTTTCAGTAATACAATTCCTATAAATGTCCATATTGAAATTCTTGTCCACATAGCGCGTGGGTACTCCCTTTGCAACGTTTCTTGATTTCCTCGTCGTGTGTCTGTATAAAGTACACCTTCGGACCTACAAACATACCACGGGAAATCAAGTCGCTACCCGTTTCAGATTTTAAAAATAAAAGTTGATTGGGCGCCCGACGTTTTACTAGCTCAGGGTAAAGACCAACACTCCAATTGGTGTAGTCCATCCGTGAGCTGATAATTTCACCGTGCGCCAAATCATCAATTAGATTTGATGTTTTTACTTTGAGCAGTAGAGAATCCGTGTCACCGTAGCAGACCTCTACTTGCCCCTTTTCCGGCCACTGTACCCTAGCCACATTGTAGTAGAATTCCAACATGAGCTTTTTTGAGATCTCCAAGATAGCACTGCCTGCAGCAATATTTTTATTCAGGACAATGCGTCTTTTTTTTCCTATTCAAAAGTACCATGTCCGGGCCAATGATTGTAAAGGAAGTGTAATTGGGATCGGCAATAATTCGAGCACATTGTTCTGGATCGGTCACAACGTCGCAACGATTCCTATTACGAACACTCTCACACATTTTGCCGAAAGCTGAATTCAAAATGAGTTTATAAATTTCTTTTTCAGCTTTCGTCTTTGCTGCAGAACGTTTGCCGACAAAAGTGTCAACAAACGTTTTCAAATAAGGCTTTTGACTAAATTCGAGTGCTCGGTGAACCTTTGTGACGTTGAAACCATTGTTGCACATCCATTTTAACGCTACATGATGTACAAACTATGTTTTTTTTTCGGCAGAAGGTCAGCAATAAGTTTTGTTTTGAAGGCGCCCAATGCAATCCGTCCACCTCGACTAAAACGCCTATTGCGAGGACTCAAAGAGTCCTTAGTCACAGGTCTATTGATACACGGGAAAACAAAATCCTTTACTGAATCGTGAAGCTCGACTGGTATCTCTCCATCAATTTCAAAAAACCATCCAACCGGTCCATTCTCCTCAACACTGTCAATGTTGGGGAAATGGGGAGCTTGAGGGTCATTGAGCCATTTATAGTCGCCGCAAGGTAGTGCATAATGGGACATGGCCGAGGGGTAGAGAGAATTCATATCGAGGAAAACTGCATTTGATTTTGTCCCCGTCTTCTCCCCCGTAGGATCAGTTTCCAAGATACGGTCTCCGTGAAAAACAAAACCCCCCCTCATTGACCTCTCGATGAACAGATGCTGATCAATGTCAGTGATCAGCCCGATTTTTTCCCCACTAATTTTCAGGATGAGGTCCATCACTAGATGAGGCGAAGAAAAATAATAGCCCAAATCAAGATTAAACTCCTCGTAGATTTTATCCGTATTTTTACACATAATGTCTAACAAAGTTAACACGTCACTCGACAAATACAGCTTGCAGTAGTCAAATCCATTTTTACACCCTCCCGCTGCCCAAACTTTTTTAGCAAAACTGTATTCCTCGGGGGTGCAACTACGATCGTGAAGACTGTCGTAAAACGATTCAATACAAGGAATAGCCTCCTCGGCGAATCTCGACATGGAACAATAAAAGTCATAAGGATAGATGCCCTTGACCGTTAAACAAATCATATAAATCATTTGGAAATCGTTGCTTGAGAAGGGGGAAAGCATTGCTGCCGTCATCGTTTTTCTGCACTTGAATTAATTCGCTCAATGATTTGGGAAAAAAACTGTAGGAATCTAAAAAGCGAATTTTATTCGTGTACTCAACACCGGCTTCAACAAATTTCCACATAAATTCCAAAACAAGCAACTTTTCCGATGACTTAGGTATGATTTTGTACGTAAAGCTGTCTATCACCCATGCATCATCATCCACTGTTCGATTTCTTTGAAGATGTGCCAATGCAGGTAGCACAAACTTCAGATCGTAGTTAGAGTTATGTATAAAAACCGGTAGAAAAAGTTGTTGTTTAATTTTTAAATTACATGAATTGTGAGCCCACCCCCGAAAGTTACTTTTTCCCGTTGAATTGGGGTCAATAAGGTGATCGTGGTCCTGCACCGCGTCTTTTGGGGCAAGGGCACCCCTACACACCAGCAAAATTGTCCCTTTTCCAACGCCAATTGCTCTTTATCCGACAATGTCATCGGATAATTAGTATGACGTAATCGTGAAATTGCTCTGTTTGCTGTTTTTATTAAAGAAACCAATAGCTTTTCCATACTGCCCTCCTCGTCCATAGTCAAAAAAAAACTCTTCCAATAGCATTTTATTGTTGGCATCGCGACGGGCATGTGCATAGGAACACGCAACTAGTTTGTGTTCCTTGACTATATTTGGCCTTGATGGGTCTGATACCTCAACCAGTCTTGTTTCACAATCCAAAGACATTTTATCAGATTGCAGAAGAGAATTTTGAAAATTTTTAAATTGTAAAATGTCTTTGCCTTCTGCCGGCATTTCTATTCTTTGATTTCCGTGAATTTTGCAATGTCCCATGTGATCTGAAAAACGTTCGCTCAGATGTGAATGGGGAGAGGCACATGGGACAATAGAAACGTTCACCCTTCTGAACGCCTTGAGAGAGGAGTCGACTTATCGCCGTAACGGGGAAAAAATGACCATAAGAATTTTACATCTTTGGGAGGCTGGTAAATAACCCATACAAAATTTTTAACATTTTCCACCCTCGGTGTCCTCACTGAGTACAAAACCCCTTTTTTATTCGGTTTTTTCCCCCATCTACAAATTCAGTGTCGTACTGGAGAACAACTACCCCCACCCCAAGATTTTCATTTGCTTTCTCGAATATGCTTATTTCTTTAAAGGACACCGGATATTTTCCCTCTAAACAATCAAAATTTACTTTAGGGAAATTTTTTCCACCGTTACGTGCAAGTTTGTCGAGATTTTTCATTGTTGATTCTCTGTTTAATGTCTTATGGGCCGCCGCTAAAAATGCATATTTAAAGCATTGAAGTCCAGTGTCAAATGTGAAACCCTGAACTCCTCCTGTAGTTGACAAATCTGGGTGGCATTTTATTTTTTTACCCCTCCCACCCCTTAAAATAAAGTTTTTTTTTTAAATCTACTGAGATTCAGATCCATTCGTTTCAATGTATAAAATGGTGGACCCACTCCCTCTCTCGCTAAATGTATCCAAAGTTGAAATTAGTTTATTTACCCAGTTGAAAAAGTTGTCTTCAAAATCGTTTAGACCTGGGTAAAAAGTCTGGTTCCCCGTCGAAAAATGAAAATAAAAAAATGTCCCCAGATGTCCCCTTTTGTAAAAAAACTTTTTGGTTCACTGATGCTTTAATTCCCCCCTGACCTCCCCATTTCTGGATCTGAATATCAATAAGTGCTCGAATTTTGTCGATATAGCTATGGAGATTTTTCACGGGGTCAGTTAAAATATTGCCAGCGTTTTCCTCGGGAAGGCTAAAATCTACCCTGTATGTTTGCAAATGACCTAGAGCAGATTCTAACAGATAAAAATCAGGCAATTCCGAGGACGTAGTACTGTTTTGATGTCCTGACCCTGTTTGTTCAATCACATTGGAGGGTTGTGACATGAGGTCCCCTAGTACGTATTCCAAGGTGTTTGGGGACAATTGGTCAAGCCAGCCTGTATTGTCCTCTGATGGAATTTCATTATGAGGACCCAGTTCAGATTTACTTGTAGCATCATCATCTAAATATTCGCGCATGAAACTATCTGCCCACTCTGGGTCCTCAACCATGTCAATATCACAAGTTAAGTCCTCCAGGCCGGCCATTTCCCCAAAAACATCATTAAGGAATCCCTCATGCCACTCCATATTCTCTAGAACCAGTGTAGGTTCATCCCTGAACTCTGCTGGTGGTGACAGAATTGGTTCTGTAAATATACTTGCATCATCACTCAATGGTGCTGCCGCTGGGGGTGCTATATTTTTAATCTGTAGAAAAAAAGTTTTTTTATTTTTTATGTAAAATAATCATTATTTTTTTTTTATAGTTAATAAAATTTTGTCAATTTCTCATAGTCATTGTCCCACCACCTGAACAATTAAAAGAAGAAAAAAAGTTACATTGCCTTATGTCTTTCATAATGTCAACTGAACATGTTAAAAAAAAAAATATTTTTTTTTTGTCGGGAAAATGTAGTCCTATTCTTATTAGAAGGGTAAGTTCGAACAAGAGAATGATAGAAAAATTAATGGTTTTATTCCAAATTTTTTTTTTTTTTTTAAATAAAAACGCAAAATATGAGTCCAATTCGATTCTTTGAGCCTCTTCATTATAACTGTCGATGAAACTTGACCATTGTTCGACTGATGCAGTATGTTGTACGAGCAGTTGCTCCTCGGCTTCAGTTAAAGGAAACGAACTCCATATGTCGGAGCTTGGTGGTGTTGTTGCTACTTTCTCGATAATCCGTATTTTCCTCTGTCTTTTGCCAATGGATTTTTTCGACCTGGGCTAAATAAATACTTGTAAGAGAGAAGAACTTTTTTCTCCGTCCATATCAACAATTAAAATGTTGAATGCCCCCCTTTTTAGAGCCCCCCCCCCCAAACCCCTCCCAGGGAGAACCCTTGGGAACCGGGGGGCTTCCTTCGAGGTAGGAGGATCGATACCCTTTCCGAGTTGGAGGGGTATCGGATTTCACAAACACTGTTCAAATAGAATAGTCTCAAATTCTTTTCTTGAAAACACCTAAGTGTTTCAATGAAATGGCCAAAAACAGCTTCATCCAAATAATGTTTCTTAACATTGCTGCGATGACATATTTTGGAAATTGTCAAAAAACCTTTTTCCCTGTGTAAATTGCTTATTGAAGATATACATCTTGCTATTTAAAGTCCAATTTGCATGCGACCCTACTTAGAATTCAAGTCGGATTAAAAGCAGTGGTAGATCTGATAAGTATAGCGGATGTATTCAAATGCATTAGGGACAAAAATACCAGTCTAAAAGTGCACGTTAACTGTATAGTAGCAATTGTTTTTCGCTTTTCGTTTTTTTTTTCAAATAGTTAGTTTTTTTGTCTAAAAGGAATATTGCATTAGAATGCATCTTAGTTATAGTTACGAGGTAAGGTTTTTTTTTTTTTTTCGTTATAGAAACGCATGATAAGCACTCCTTTATATATCGCTAATTTGGTTAATGAAAGAAAATTAAATAGCTTAAAAACAAATTTTAAGTTTTTAAAAAGCTATGCGTCTGAGAAAATTTTGTCTTATTTTTTGAAAATAGGATAGAAAAAAAAAATATGTATATACTTACAAATTCTGATTGGACTTCTATATCTGAACTCCTTTGTAATACTTGAGGGGGGTTTGCCATGGAGCCAACGCGGGAGTCAGAGGGTTCTGTCACTATAAGTTGAGTGCTTGATGCATGATCGTGTGTAACTTTTCTAGCGAATTTGATAACAGATGCCCTTGTAGTCTGTATTAATGAAGGTTCGCCATATTTTGCTTTTTTCTCAGAAGGAGGATTATTGCAAGTCTCTTCTTCCTTTAAAAAAAAAAAAAAAAATTTAGCATGTAGCAAAAATGCATTTTTTCGGGTTTTGGAAAATAATTCAGTTTATGTTAGACATCTTGATTTCAAAATCAGGGGTTTTGATAGTGGGATGGAGGACCTTTTATAAACTGCTCCTCCCCCCCCCCTCCTGTAATAATGGAAGGCCTTTAATAAACTGCTCCAAACTGTAATAAAAAGGAAGCTTTTGTAACAATTAATACATTAAAAGAATCAACATTTTATTCTAATCCCAATTTACCGATCGAAAGCTAAGCACTTTTTTCAAAAACATCCCTAAAAAGGCCACTGATCTTGATAAAAAAATCACACCGTAAATGCAGACTGGCCTGGAAGTATTTTCAAAAACATTCCTAAAAAAAGCCACTGATCTTGATAAAAAGGAAGCTTTTGTAACAATTAATATATTTTTATAAGAGGTAACCACAAGGAAAGAATAAGGAAAGAATTTCTTCCTTAACTTAATGACAAGACTTTTTTTTTTTTTTTTTTTTTTTTTTTTTTTTTTTTTTTTTTTTTTTTTTTTATCGCAGACTGGCCTGGAAGTATTTTCAAAAACACCCCTAAGAAAAGGGTCTTGTAACAATTAATACATTAAAAGAATCAACATTTTATTCTAATCCCAATTTACCGATCGAAAGCTGAGCACTTTTTTTTTTTCAAAAAAACATCTAAAAGACCTATTGATCCCGATAAAAAATCACACCGTAAATTTCAACCTATAAGAGAATTAGAGGTTTTTTTCAGCTCCTAAAAAAACAACAGGCTTCTAAGTGTATAAGTATCCCTTAGTTCTAGTGTAAGGAAAGAATTTCTTCCTTAACTTAATGACAATTTCTTTTTAATAATGAGAATATTTTTACTCACCAAAAATTGCATAGAATTATCCATTTTTCTATGTAATTACAAAAAATGCTATCTCGAGTATAAACGATTCGAAACTGATGGAGAATCAATTATGGAGTCTAAATATATACAAAAATAATTGTATAACAATGAAACAAGACGTGCTGGTTTTTGGGCTTATCACCAAAAGGCAGTGAACTTTGAAATTGTGTCATGACCTGTAGGCCGCAAATAAAACAGGATGGAACATAAAGTCCTCAAAGTATAAGTTAACATACTAAAAACCTGTTTGGTACGGGGGCGTCGTAGAATAACATGATATTTCCTATATGTCTGTTAGAATAACATGATATCTGCTATATGTCTGCGCAATATGGTAGGTACTACTCTACTAATTTCTGGTACTACAGCTACCACTTTAACGGTTGCTGCGTCATCAGATTCTACAGCCTAAAAATCAAAGAGTCATACACAAGCAGAGAACAATAAAATAAAAATAGAAATTAAGATAGAAGAATAATCTGTGAGAGAAAAAGAAATAAAAACGGGAGACTGATAAACGGAATAGATATAGAATAACTTATGGTACTAGAACTACGACTGTCATGGTTGCTTTGTGCTTAAAGTCTAACGACTAAAAATAAAGTAATCATAAACAAACAGAGAATGATGGAGGAATACATACAACAGAATTTATTGACACAAAAGCCCAAAGGGCCGAGGTCACAAGAACAAAGACACTTTCATACAAAAATTAAATTGGCACAAAAGTATAGTCTAGGATAGTGAACTATCACCCTCATCCCTAATCTTCTAAACACCTTTCTTTATGTTCTACACCCATCGTCAGAAACCTTCTGAGTCTCTTTGTGCCTCCCATATCTTTCCTTGCTAATAAATCTATTATCTCATCTCTTTTCCAAATCTCAACCCCAAACAATTCATTTCTTAAATCTATTAAATAAAAAAAACAAGTCTTTTAAACTGAAAGTAAGGAGCGACATTAAAACTTAAAACGAACAGAAATTATTCCGTATATGAAAGGGGCTGTCCCCTCCTCAACGCCTCGCTCTTTACGCTAAAGTTTTTTATTGTTTTAAAAATATAAGTTGTGAGACAGAGTCAAACTTTAGCGTAAAGAGCGAGGCGTTGAGGAGGGGACAGCCCCTTTCATATACGGAATAATTTCTGTTCGTTTTAAGTTTTAATGTCGCTCCTTACTTCAGTTTAAAAAACTTGTTTTTTTATTTAATTTCTGATCGTTTTTTAGTTGATGCAGCTTTTATTTTGGCTCACCGTCATTGAATAAGTTAACAAAATTTGCATAACAAATTTACTTTTCTTTTGCTAAATGGATGTCTCTAAATTTGATTATGACGTAATTTACAAATTAACTTACGTAACTAACTTCTACATTCGTATATTTTTCTTCTGGCAAAAATACAAAGTTGCAGATTTTTGCAGATATGAGCTTGAAACGTATGTAATAGGGTTTTCTGATACGCTGAATCTGACAGTGATTTTCATTAAAATTCTTTCACTTGTAGGGGATGTTTCCCCCCTCTTTAAAAAATCGGGTAAATTTTCTCAGGCTCGTAGCCTTTGATGAGTAATACTAAACTTAGTAAAATTTATATATTTAGAATCAGCATTATAAACACATTCTTTTGATACATTTATTGACATCAAAATTCCGTTTTTAAACTTTCGATTACTATTGAGCCGTATCGCTTGTTTTTTTTTTTATTGTTTTTTTTTATTACGTATATGTTATTACGTATATGAGGGGGTTCTCCCCTTAGTCAAAACCACGCTCTTTACGTTAAAGTTAAAAAAAATTTGATTCACAAACCCCTGAATCACAAAGGCCGTTTAATTAGAATAGATAGCTCTTTTGAAAGCACTAAAAAAACTGTAGCGTAAAGAGCGAGGTATTGACTTGGGGGAGAACCCCCTCGCATACGTTATAATTTCTGTTCGTTTTAAGTTCTAATGTTGCTTCTTACTTTCAGTTGAAAAAACTTTTTTTTTTATTTAATTTCTGATCGTTTTTTAAATAATGCTTGGAAATCCGGCACCCCCTTCATAGAAATGTCCCTTACCCCAAAGAAACATCCTCCACAGAAAGATTCTCCAGAGTGAGCCCCTCCTCTAGCCCCCCCCCCCTCCAGAAAAAAATCCTTCCTGAAAATGTCTGTGTACTTCCCAATAACCAATAAATAATGCTGGCAAGTCCGGCGCCCCCTTCATGGCAATTTCCCTTCCCCCATGAAAACTTCCTTCATGGACAGATCCTCCAACATAACCCCCGACCCACCCCCCCGCCCCACTACCAGAAAAAAACCCTCCTGAAAACTTCTGTATACTTCCCAATAGCCAATAATATATGTTAACATTGGGTAAAGTTCATAACTTTTAGCCCTCCCCCTGGGGACTTCGGGGATTAAGTCATCCTAAAAGACATATTTATCATATTTTCGACCATGCTGAACAAAATGGCTATCTCAAAATTTTGATCAGGTGACTTTTTGGGAAAAAATAAGCGTGGGAGGGGGCCTAGTTGCCCTCCATTTTTTGGTCACTTAAAAAGGGCACTAGAACTTTTAATTTCCGTTCCAATGAGCCCTCCCACGATATTCTAGGACCACTGGGTCGATACGATCACCCCTGAAAAAAAAAAAAAAAAAAAAAAAAAAAAAAAAAAAAAAAAAAAAAACGCATAGATAGGAGCTTGAAACCTCTACAGTAGGTTCTCTGATACGCTGAATATGATGGTATGAATTTCATTAAGGTTCTATAATTTTTAGGGGTCTTTCCCCCTTTATTTGAAAATCACCCAAATGTTCTCAGGCGCGTAGCTTTTGATGGGTAGCACTAAACTTGATGAAAATTATATATTTGAAATCAGGACTGAAATCTGATTCTGTTGATGTATATATTGGTATCAAAAACCCGTTTTCTAGAGTTTCGGTTACCACTGAGCCGGGTCGCTCCTTACTTACAGTTCGTTACCACGAACTGTTTGACTATTAATTTACTACACTTCCCCGCAAAATGAACCAAATCTTCCTCTTCCCCGCACATGGGACAGAAGTAAGGGGACATATGAACACAGATAGAATAATGAATAGTTAGAGAAAAGGAGTATAAAAGGAGAGAAATACAGCAGATCAAAAACACATAGATTAATAATTTCTGGGTACTAGAGATACACCTATCATGGTTAGATTCTAAAGCCTAAAAATCAAGGCATCATAAACATGCAGACAACGATAAAAGAAAGAATAGAATCAAAGATAGAGAGTAAATAGTGAGAGGAAAAGGGATAAAAACGAGAGAATTGCAAAAGATTAAACATATATACAAGACTAGTTTCTGATACTAGTGCTGTAACTGTCAAAGTCACTTTGTCATAAGATTCTAAAACCTAAAATCAAGGGATCTAATATAAGCAGAGAAAAATAGAAGAAGGAAGAGAAATAATAATAGAAGAATGAATAGCAAGATAAGAAACGAAGAAAAACGGGAGAATGATGGTAGACAAGTTTGTATCCAGGATTTCGTTCGGGAAGTTGTCACAAAAAAATAATAATTAAAAAACACATTAAAAATTTGTTTATATGCATTTTTATTACATTTTTACAAGTCGGATACTAATTTATTGAAGGCGGGGGGGGGGTTTAATCCAATTAACCTTCATACGGCCTTGATGGTAGATTAAATAAGTGTAGAATAGCTTCAGCTATTAGAGCTACAACTGTCATGGTTGCTTTTTCATTAAATTATTAAGCCTAGAAATAAAAAATTGTAAGCAAACAGAGAATGATGGGTCAATAACAGGAAATAAGGAACGAACAAATTGTGAGGGTAAAGGGAGCCAACACGTGTGAGAATGAGAGCAAATAAGAAGATATAGAAGATTAATTTTCAGTGAATCTTCTTCACCCAAGCACTTTTAGCCGTAAGTTCCTAACTGTTCAGAAACAAAACAGTTTTTAGAGCCAATTTCTGGGCCCCCTAACACTCTCCCGTCTCCAAAAAGATATAATTCCTTAGCATCTTAATCCACCGAAACTGCAAGCACTGGATAATTTGAAAAACAACTGCTAGGGTGGCATCACAGTATATAAATATTAGACAGTATGATCTTTCCCTATCTCACTCATTATAAAAACCCGGTCCGAGGTGCGAGTGCTCCGGAGAAACGTAAAAACATAAGCGACATTAGATCTTTTCACGGGTAGACAAGTCAGATTTCTCTTGAAACACGAAACTTGGCTTCAACGTTGGAACACTAAGTTTTGAAGAAACTAATCTTAAATTAATTTATTCCAATACATGTATGAAAATCGGTAGTTAGTAGTGCAATGTTATTATTAGATGTTTTTAGGAATTAAAAGTAGGCTTCAAAGTCTCGATTTGGTTTCAAAGGCATTTTGAGAAAGTTTCTGCCAAAAAATACGTGTTCCAGGGTAATTGGGCCGCTATTGGCAGATCAAATGAGAGAGGCTGTTTGTACGCACACTAATGAAAGAGTATGTGAGAGGAGCTGTTTGTTCGCACCGAGAATGAAGAGCCAGAAATCATATGCGGTGAACTTACTGCTAATTATCTTTATACATTGGGTGGCATGGACCATTTTATTCTTGTACAAGTGTTTATTAGACCTCGCGACTGTTCATAGAAAAATCGCCATCTGGAAATTATGATCCATGTCAAGGAGTTCCAGGGGGTACTAAGAGGCAAAAATGGCCCGATAAGGGGGGGGGGGGGGTTGGATGCCCTTCAAACACCGTTAAACCATGAAAAGAACACAAGAATTTTCAATTTTTAATAGGATGAACCCCTTCCCAAGTTTCTACGACCACTTCTTCAATACAAAGTAGCCCCAAAAAATACATGCGAGTTAACTTAACTCTTTTTAAACTCTTTTTTAACTCTTTTTTTGAATCGTCGAAAAGCAACTAGGTTTTTTCCCTTTTTAAAAAGCTATCACAATATTTTAGAAGAATAAAAAAAGAAGTACAATAATTGAACGTCTCGTCTCTTAAGGTTTTTCCAAGAGCTTCCGTTCGAACAAACCATCTAAATTTATTAGAATCAAATCTGTTCTGCTCAATACCTTCTAGTCCGGGCGGCGCCACGCTTGGCTATCCCGCTTATTTCAAGAAGGGGGTACGACGGAATGGAGTTATTATGAAACATTTACCAAAAGATAGCCTAAAAAACGCTGATACCGAAAATAAAAACGGCACTTTAAAACAAGAAGAGGGAGTCTACTAAATTTGGATCTGAACCGAAAAGTGCAATTTAGCGAGCAAAAGCCGCAAAAACCGGTTTCAGACGTCATTTTCCGGCATCCTTTGTGTTATTTTGAATGCTGTTGTTTTAGTACCAAGATCCAATCGAGAAAACAGGCTGAATTGAATGGAATGTATATTTCTTAGCTATCTCACCAGGGTTCTATATTCCAAATTAAGGGAATTGCGAGCAGACATATTATTGACAAATACAATTGTGGGTAATTTGGTGGTTGTGCCCAATGTCGCAAATATTTTTTAGCTAAGTTTGGATTAATTGATAGTTTTTAAGATATAGTAGGTGGAATATAGCTACACAGGTAGTAATTATTTAGAGCTTTACAAAGGACGGTATTGTTTAGTCTAGATGTTGCTAGATGCCTTCCTTGATTTTTTTTTCCATGGACTTTAGAGTTTCCAGTCTTACTAGTTTCCCATTCTCTTGGCCAATATCTATCTGCCAACTAAATTGCTATATGTGATGATATTCCATACATTCAGCACATAATCCTGCAAGGGCTTTCCTCTACCCTAATGAAAATTCAGGTACTTTTCAATTAGCTGGAACCCACGCAAGAGGTCAAGTTTGGTTAATGCTCATGAAATAAAACGAAACATGATGAAAATAGTTTACAAACAAATATTAAATACGAAGCCTCATCTATCCTAGCCTAACCTAACCTAGGTACCTTTTCCCTCCCTAAACCCCCAAAAACAAAAGTTTAAATATTATAAACGCAATGACAAACCACGGTTTGCTATCCAATTCTCTATCGAAAGATAACCGTTTGACTAGTTTCTTAAGCATCTTACGTGTACAATATATCGCGTGGGTTCCAACTAATTGAAAAGTACCAAAATCCATTCCCACACTGACGGCTCTGGAAGCTTGAATGGACAGTCTTTAGGGACAATGAACTCCTACTGCAAACTAATGGATGGTGATGGGAACAGCAGCATTCCGGGGGTGGGGAGGGGTGTGTTACCTCTACGTTTTTGACCAATTAGTACATTTTTCGTCAGCTGTTATTTATTTTCATCCATTCCCAATTAGTGATTTAGCGTGTTGATTTGGTTCCTGTTAATAGCCAAATTTGGTAGAGCTTGCAGTTCCATCAAATTTGGTTGCGATTTAACATGTTTATTTGGCTAATCATTTTGTACTATCAAGCTAATTTAAGCTTTTGTAAGCACAAAAAAAGAATGAAAAAGAAAACTCCAAGGGAAAAAGATACTTCGTAGTGCTAAATTAAAAAATTCTGCTGCTTCTGACATATTCTGCTGCTGCTTCTGCTGCTTCCTGGCATACTGACATTTACTTTTAGTCGCTTAAGAGACGGAAATGACAGCTCTGAAATCCTAGACTTGAAAATTCTCTTCTATTGTGAAATTGACTGTCCTTAATGGTCATCAGAAAATTCTTGGTGCTTCACGGCATAGCATTCCTTTCTAAGGTTATTTTCTTTACTTAAATTTTTTTCCTTACAATTTTCTTTCCTTGTTTTCTGAGATGCAAATACGGAGAAAGATGGATGAACTAGTGGCAAATCCCATACTTTTATAGGCACTTCATGCAAGAAAACTCTAACTCGGATCATTTACCTTTTCTGTTTATTAGTAAATAAACAGAAAACAAAAGATAGTTTCTAATATTGATCTTAGTAGACTTTGCTGAAAGGACTTTTACGAATCTCCTAGGAAAACTCCCAAACAAACAACTCAGCTGCAAGTTGTAGCAGACCGTTATGATGGACTATTTAAAGACATTGAGGATTGTGAAGTAGTTTCTTTGAAAGACAGTAGTGGTTGCCATGAACGGCGTGGAATCAGGCCTGGGAAATCCTTTTTCAATCCGACCGAATATGGTTCTCGACAGCTGGGACTCTATCTCGCTTGATATCCAAAGTAAAGCAAAGCTCATAGAATGCATGTTTGACCTATGGACCAGTACTGACCGCAAAGTCCTTGCTTTCCCAGTGTACCTATCAGGAGTATTTGCAGATATAACTGGTGTAGTTCAGCTGCTTCCAGCTAACCAGACTGTAAACTACGAGAGATTTGCCAATGAACTGAGCAGCATACATGAAGAAGCGGATACCCGTGTCGCTCTTCACACAGGTTTCTGGGCCAGGACGGGGTGCAGGGATGTTATCGTGGAAGCAAATGACACAGACATTGTGATCATCTTGCTTCAGTCTTTTACGACGATGGAAAAGCAAAGCCATGCCACCCCCTAATGTTTTGGTTCGTTTGCGGGACAAAGTCATTTCGATCACTGATCTTGCAAATAGACTCCCACCATCTCTAGTGAATTAAATTGCGTTTTTTGCACTCTTTCACCGGATGTGATACTGTGAGCTTCATTTACTCCAAAGGAAAAAAGACAATCCTTAGAGCCACTGTGCCGTGGTTACCTCGAACATCTGCTCTTACTGAACAGATTTTGGGACAAATCGACAGAGTAGTTGAACTTGAGGAAGATATTATGAAGCTGTGTTGTGAGATTTCGATTGTCTCATACAGAAAATCAGACGAATTTTCGTGTTTGAATGACCTCCGCGTTCATGTGAAAAGGTGCATTAACCAGTGGTCCATTATGCTCTCAGGCCCTTATACCTCTCCCTTCGTACCTTTCTCCGTTTGATTTTGGATGGGAAATGCAGGACAGATGAATAGTACCCATTAAATCAACCCTTCCTGCTTGGCCATCCCCTATTCAGAAGACTTCGCCATATTGCAAGTGTAAATCTTGTGGACAAAAATGTCCATGTGCAGATAGAGGTTGCGATATTTTGTGGTCTTGTTGTGGGAAGTGCAGCGAGCCCCGAGGCTGATTTAGACGAGGAATGAGTGTGCGTGACTAGAAATGAAGGGATACTAGGAAAAAACCGTAATAAATTTGGGAATGTAAGTATTAAATAAATAGTGTTAACTCTGACTTTGTTTAGTTTCTTTACCTGCGTCAGGCCCTTATACCTCTCCCTTCGTACCTTTATCCGCTTGATTTTGGATGGGAAATGAAGGACAGATGGATAGTACCTGTTCGTGGTGTTTTTAGTTACCGCTGGCACCAATGTTCGTTGTATTTTAGCCACCATGTTTATACCAGTAGGCCACAACGCCACCAGTATTATAGTGGTAAGCTACAACGCCACTGGCGTGGTAATATACGGGTGTCACCACTTATTGGAGGGGAAAGCCCCGGCCCCAAATTATATAATGTGATTCCCGCGTCTACCACACCGATTCTGAAAATATCGGGTTTGGTACTACCCTATTTACAGTATACCCTGTCCCAGGGTATGATAACGCGATCGAGTGGTCAAATGGCCACTTTCTAAAGTCAAGTGTACCCGCCTTGGGTTACAGCTAGCAAATCTCTATTTCTCTCCTTGGAGGTAACAAACCTCCCTGTCAATATAATAATGACGGTACCTCGTAGCTCTATTCCTACCCTGCCTGGGTTACGGAAACTAGTACACAGTTTGTAGAAAATACCTTACTTGTATTCTTCCAAAAGGGTCACAATAATAACATCTATAAATTCCAATTACAGACTCCCTATACGGGGTCTCAAAGTAGACTAAATCAAAATAATATTTTGTACACAACTGTTCATAGGGGTGGACCTTCACTTGGCCCAGCCAATCAACTCAGTCCCCATTCAAACCCAATTCTACCTCTTAGCTTTATCTCTCAATGACTCCAGACCAGGAAGTACAAAATAGAACTTACTTCAAACTTACTTATTGCGACGCCTCTAACTTAGCAACGAGAATTTAACCTGTCTTTTAAAATTATACTATAAGCAAATGTACGGTAATTAAGAAAACGAAAACAGGTCATTTATCTGAAAGGACAAGAAACAGGAGTGGGACCCCAACAGTACCCATTAAATCAACCCTTCTTGCTTGGCTTGATTTGGCTTGATTTTGGATGGGAAATGAAGGACAGATGGATAGTACCCATTAAATCAACCCTTCCTGCTTGGCCATCCCCTATTCAGAAGACTTCGCCATATTGCAAGTGTAAATCTTGTGGACAAAATGTCCATATGCAGATAGAGGTTGCGATATTTTGTGGTCTTATTGTTGGAAGTGCTGTGAGCCCGAGGCTGATTCAGACGAGGAATGAGCGTGCGTGACTAGAAATGAAGGGATACAAGGAAAAAACCGCAATGAATTTGGGAATGTGAGTATTAAATAAATAGTGTTAACTCTGACATTGTTTAGTTTTTTTTTTACCTGCGTCATTGTTGCCATTTTTTTTTTAACTAATCGTGTTAGTTTGTTATGAAGAAATTCTATGGCCTCTAGGCATTTCTGACTCGCATTTGAGCGGAAAACCGAACCTCAAACTTTCTGGAAGATGTATTTTCTTGCATCAAACACCAAAATATAATAAAATTTCAAGTTTCGGAGTATTCCACCCCTCGCAAGCAAGTACCGTTGGTATTTAGGGAATAAGCATGGTCGATTTAGGGGGGGGGGGGTTAATTCTTGTACTTGCCCCGTTCCATCGTGATATGTTTCACAATTTCAACACCTGGCACCCGGACTATTCTGCTTTGAATACTTGCTTCTTCTTTTGAAGGTCAAGTCATGCAATTATGGGTGTTTTTTTAGACAGAAAATTGTATCCAGTCATTCTGACAGGAATGAGTCACAAGGAGATGTCATAATCTTCAAATATAAAACTTTTTAAAAGTTTTATTGAATATTTTAATAATAGAGTTACTTTAACAATAAAATTTTGAAATGTAACCTACTAGAGCTGGAGTTTGTTTATTTTCCCAACTCTTAGTGCAATTTCCCAGCACTCCCTTAATAGCGATTAGGAGCAACACCGACTCCATAACTAGCATTTTTTGAACTCGGAAATTTAGTCTCTGATCGGTTTCACTAAACTTTCTTGACGGAAATTTAGAAAGAACTACCTCTAAAGGATTCACAGTGATATTTAAAGCCATGTCATCCCATGCCATTTCAGACTCTGCATTGGCTTCATCTTTAGCTCTCTTCTGGGCGGCCCGAACACGGACAACTCCGAGTGTTATCATCAATATGAGGAAACTGGCACAAACAATTACTACAATGGTAACAGCATGACCTACAACACCACAAATCTTTAATTCTTTGTTAAAAGATGAGAAAGCAAGCGAAGGAAGAAAGAGAGAGAGAGAGAGAGAGAGAGAGAGAGAGAGAGAGAGAGAGAGAGAGAGAGAGAGAGAGAGAGAGAGAGAGAGAGAGAGAGAGAGAGAGAGAGAGAGAGAGAGAGAGAGAGAGAGAGAGAGAGAGAGAGAGAGAGAGAGAGAGAGAGAGAGGAGGGAGAGAGAGAAGGAGAGAGAGAGACAGAGAAAGAGAAGGAGAGAGAGAGAGAGAGAGAGAGAGAGAGAGAGAGAAGAGAGAGAGAGAGAGAGAGAGAGAGAGAGAGAGAGAGAGAGAGAGAGAGAGAGAGAGAGAGAGAGAGAGAGAGAGAGTAAACCTTAAAACAAACACTAAACACTATAATTATCATTATAGCGAGCCAATTGCCGTAAAAGATCGGAAGAGGGCTTACTCAAACGAAAATTAAAAGTTCTAGTACCTTTTTCAAGTGATGAGAGAAGATTGGATTTCCCTTCAAATACCCTTTTCTTGCCCTACCATACCGCTTTTTCCCAAATGATTAATTAAAACATTTTTTCCACAAAATAAGTTTTTCAAAGAAAAGTAAAAGAACTCCATTAAACAAAAAATGAGCAAAAATAAAATAAAGTAATCTACCAAGCGTGAAACTACCACAAATCAGCATCGATAAATAAATGAAAACCCAAAGCGAACAGAAATAACATAAGTTGGGCTCAAAACCCCTATGCCTTCCCAAGGCCAGAACAAAACTTGCACTTTACTGAAAAAAATATAAATGTTTTTACTTTTATAACTTTAATAAATCAAATAATATTAACATTTTGATTACTAAATATCAGTATATGTAAATTAAACTGACAATGCACATTCATTTGTATTCATATGTATATTAATAGTCACTTTCGACTATTAAAAAGGGCACTAGCCATTTCAATTTCGAATCGAATGAGCCCTTTTTGAAATTTCTACGACAACGCGTTCTGTAGAAACCTTATATGCCCCCAGGGCAAAACTTACAACCCTTGCCCTGAGGGCTGTGGGGGAGTATCCTCCTCAAAAACATAATTTCTATCTGGAAATCAACAACGCTGAACAAAATGGCTATCTAAAAATTTTGATTGAATATGTTTGGGGAAAAGGTGGGCGAGAGAGGGGGTTAGTTGCCCTCAAATCACTTTCGACTATTAAAAAGGGCACTAGAACTTTGAATTTCCAATCGAATGAGCCCTTTTTCAAGTTTCTACGACAAAGATTCAATAAAAACTTATATGCCCCCAGGGCATAACTTACAACCCTTGCCCTGAGGGCTGTGAGGGGGTTGTCATCCTCAAAGACCTAATTTACAGAACTTGAAACTACGTTGAATAAAATGGCTATCTTAAATTTTTGATTGGATATGTTTGGGGAAAAGGTGGGTGTGAGAGGGGGGTTAGTTGCCCTCCAATAACTTTCGACTAATAAAAAGGCAAAAGCCACTCCAATTTCCAATTGAATGAGCCCTTTTCGAAGTTTCTACGAACTTCTTCGACACGAAGTGCCCTGCTCTAAAGGAAAAAAATAATAAATAATGCATTGTGCCAACATCGTTCCTATATGCCCTCAAGGCATAACTTAAAACTCTTGCCCCGAGGGTTGTGGGGGAGCGTCATCAACTACGCTGAACAAAATGGCTATCTCCAAAATTTTGACTGGACGCGTTTGGGGGAATGATGGGCGTGGGGGGGGGGGGGGGCTAGTTGCCCTTTAATCACATTCGACTATTAAATAGGGCACTAGCCCTTTGAATTTCCAATCGAATGAGCCTTTTTTGAAGTTTCTACGACAACGCCTTCTATAAAAACCTTATATGCCCCCAGTGCATAACTTACATCCCTTGCCCTGAAGGCTGCGGGGGAGTGTCCTCCTCAAAAACATAATTTCTATCTGGAAATCAACTACGCTGAACAAAATGGCTATCTCAAAATTTTGATTGGATGTGTTTCGGGAAATGGTAGGCGTGGAAGGGGCGTTAGTTGCCTTACAATCACTTTCGACTATTAAAAAGGGCACAAGCCACTCCAATTTCCAATTGAATGAGCCCTTTTCGAAGTTTCTACGACAACTTCTTCGATATGAAGTGCCCTGCTCTAAAAAAAATAAAAAAAAAAAAAAATAAATAAATGATACATTGTGCCAACATCGTTCTTATATGTCCTCAGGGCATAACTTAAAACCCTTGCTCCGAGGGTTTGTGGGAGTGTCCTCCTCAAAAACATATTTTCTATCGGGAAATCGACTACGCTGAACAAACCGGCTATCTCAAAATTTTGATTGGATGTGTTTGGGGGAATGATGGGCGTGGGGGGAGGGGCTATTTGCCCTCCAATCACTTTAGACTATTAAAAGGGCACTAGCCCTTTGAATTTCCAATCAAATGAGCCTTTTTTGAAGTTTCTACGACAACGCCTTCTATAAAAACCTTATATGCCCCCAGGGCAAAACTTACAACCCTCGCCCTGAAGGCTGTGGGGAGTGTCCTCCTCAAAAACATAATTTCTATCTAGAAATAAACTACGCTGAACAAAATGTCTATCTCAAAATTTTGATTGGATGTGTTTCGGGAAATGGTGGGCGTGGACGGGTTGTTAGTTGCCTTACAATCACTTTCGACTATTAAAAAGGGCACACGCCACTCCAATTTCCAATTGAATGAGCCCTTTTCGAAGTTTCTACGACAACTTCTTCGATACGAAGTGCCCTGCTCTAAAGGAAAAAAAAATAATAAATGATACATTGTGCCAACATCGTTCTTATATGCCCTCAGGGCATAACTTAAAACCCCTGCCCCGAGAGTTGTGGGGGAGTGTCCTCCTCAAAAACATATTTTCTATCTGGAAATCAACTACGCTGAACAAAATGGCTATCTCAAAATTTTGATTTGAAGTGTTTGGGGGAATGATGGGCGTGGGGGAGGGCTAGTTGCCCTCCAATCACTTTCGACTATTAAAAGGGGCACTAGCCACTCCAATTTCCAATCGATTGAGCCCTTTTCGAACTTTCTACAACAACTCCTTCGATACAAAGTGCCCGGGTATGGAGGAAATAAAAATACATTGTGCTCACATCGTTCTTTACTTAGGCAGCGCTATCGCGCTGCCTATGATACCCGGTAAAAATTTTGAGATGACTATTCGATGAGCCACTTTATTCAGCATAGTTGAAAGGTGAAGCAACCAAGCCTCTGAAGATAAAGAGAGATGATGAGAAAGAGAGAGATGGGGGGGGGGCAGTTTGTAATAATAAACAAATCATTACTGTATCACTCCTTTCAAAATAGAGGATGAAGTTGCAAACATAAAGAGACGGTAAGAGACAACTGGAAAAAAACAGGAATGACAAATCGAGGTTGATAAGAAAACAATAGAATAAAAACTAAAAACGGAACAATTTTTATTATAAACATTCGTAATATTAATCTTCGTTCTAACATTTAAACAGAACCGAAAAGTTCGATAAAAATATTATAATTTAAATATGGGCAAACATAGGTTTTGATTTCTTATTTTTCTAATGGCTTTGCGTTCGTTCCCTGTACGAAGACACCCTCTAACAGAAAATTTTGGTTAACTTTTATAATTTAAGTGCAGACTGAGACAAATAGTGTTACCCCCCTACCCCTTATACATAATATAACAAGGCGCTGAGTTGCTTGTTATTCCCCGTTCTAGGATGAAAGTAGTGTCAAGCAATTAATTGGTGCGAATGATACTCGATTTTGGAACACACCCAGAACGGAAGTGACAAACAGAAAAATTGAGCTATTTTTTTCTATTTAGACAGCTAGCAATGTTAAAAGAGTTTAATCTACGCAAAAACTGTGATCCCTTATGGTACCCGCTCAGGAGCTCCAATTCGCAAAATGTCAGAAGGCCATTTTTCTATTAAAAAAAAAAAAATGAATATGCAAAATACCTATTTTAAAAAAAAGCCAGGAGGACAGTTTTTTTCCATCTTTTTTTTGTAATGCGAATATAAGAAAAAGGTGCTTTCCAAAATTTAGGCGGAGCAATAACCCCCCCCCCCTTTAAATCCAGAAGCTGTTCAACATCTTCAAAGCCATTCCCAAACATAGAGTAATAATAGTAGAATATAGAGGAGGAACAAGGTAAAAGGTAAAGGTAAATGGAGGTTGAAGGTAGAACCATGGAGTAGTAGCAAAAGAAAAGTACGAAGCAAATAAGAGAAATAAGAATTAAAAAAACAAGGAAATAAGAGGAAGAGTGCGAAGAAGTTATTAGCAAAAGCATAGAGCGATAGCAGATAAGCATATAAGTAAAAGGTTAAATCACCAAGGATATCAAAGTAAAAGCTATTTTGCCCCCCTCCCTGGACACATCTTAGGTCTATTCACATATAAAACCACAATTATAGTGAGGTGTTTCTTTTGGTTGTTTCATTTCTAAATTATTAGGGCTGTCCTGTCCACATTTTCGTCAGTATTTCCACGTTGAACCGTGAAAATGTATAAGCGAAACTATTTAGTTAAATTCAATAACACTTTTTTTCTGTAAAAACAAAAAAACTAACAGTCTTTCAATTTCCACAAACAACTAGGCTTTCTAAGAAGAGGTAACACCTTCATAGGCTATTTAGTGCTACTTGTTCCTAGCTTTTCCCCCCGGGTTTCAGCCAAGCTCTTTTTCTCGGTGCACGCTGCTACCAAAAGCTGCATAACACCAATTGGATAAACTTTTCATTTAAAACTGGATCCCAGATTTTTTCCTAATTTTTAAGACGTATTACGACTGTGCAAGTTTAAATATAATATATAAAAGAAATTAAAAATATTTAATTATCAATAAATTCAATTATTAATTGTTAAATAAATTTTATTATATCAAATAAATTAAATACAACAAATAACTGCTGAGACCACACTGGCTAATCATTACAAAACAAAAAAAATCACATAGAAGAGAAAAACGAGGACAATAACAGACAGTAAAAAATTATGGCCCCTGTTAAAGGTTTCGTGCAAGTTTTCAGGGAGGCATTTAAAATAAAAAGCTTATTCAAAAAAAGGGTAGCCCTTAATAAAGACACAGGAGAAATTTATCTAAGCCCCATTTATGATGAAATTATTAATCCCGGTCGTTTTTTTATCCACAAACTCATATTCCGTAGCCTACCTAGTAACCGATTAGCTTTAAAGAAAGCTTTATATAAAATGAAATTGTGAATTAATATCATTCAGTATTATATATTTTTTTATTTTACCTTTCCATCGTTGCTTGGAAAGGGTCCTATTTTAGTTTCAGTGTTTTTTTTTTAGGTTTGGTTTTTTATATTGTCCTTTGGACTTTTATCTGTATTTAATTATTATTATGCATTGAGCATAGTTGGTTGGAGGTCTAGACTGAAACATTTCCATGATTTTTTCTGTCTGTTTTTTTTTTTTTTTACTGGCTGTTATTGTTCTCGTTTCTCTCTTTTTTGTGATTTTCTCGTTTTATTAAATATAACAATATTTCATTTTCACCGTCCTTGGTACTTCGAAGTTAAGAGCGTAATTCAAAAGCAGAGGACCATAGAGGTATAAGAATAAAGTGGAAAAGATAAAGACAAATAAATAAAAGGCAATGAGTTTAAGAGTATAAGCATAGAACAATAGAAGAAGAGAGAATATGGGTCATTTTTTATTCCAGGTAAAAGAATAGCTTCAGACTAATATCTAAGCAGAGTTCCAGAGATCTATTAACATATTCCAACTAATTTATTATCATTTACTCCTTTTATCTCATATATCTATTCCCTTTTGCTTCTAAGGGTTGGGGTCTTCACTCTCGAACAAAAGATCTAAAGCCGAAGTGGCCAATATGACCAGTAAATGAAAACGAAGAAAAAAAGCAGAAGCGAATATTTCGCCCGTATCTAGCAAGGCGTCTTCAGCTTAGAGAAAAAAACAAACTGAAACTAAAAAATATCATACTTCTGTGAGGTGGTTTCACGAAGGTAGCTTCAAATTGTAAATATTAAATAATTGTATATTATATTCTTAGGTGAGTCTATTTTAGTTTTATGTATATTTTTTAGTTTATTTTTTTTCTCTACGCTGAAGACGCCTTGTTAGATACGGGCGAAATATTCGTTTTTTTTCTTCGTTTTCATTTACTGGCCATAGACCCGTTTGTCGTATTTATATTTTTGTGTTATCTGTCTTTACTCTCCTTACCATATTCCCTTTATCGTATTTTTCTTCACTTTTTCCCTTAGGCGTTACGTTCTTTTCTACACAAAAACACACGAACATATATAATGAAGCAATTCTATGATATTAGGAGCACAATAGCCTATAATGTTACCCATTTTAAATCTAAACAGAGTAGGACTGGGTTTCTTGTAAAACACTATTTAGAATGAAACTAATGGCAATCAATTAATGATTGTCGATGATACTTGGATTCTGGAGCGGACCCAGAATGAAAGTGGCAAATAGAAAAAACGGAGCTATATTTTTTCTATTTAGACAGCAAGCAATCTCAAAGGGATCCTATTTACACGAAAAATGTGATTCTTGACATTTACTGCTCAATATCTTTACAGCCATTTCAAAGCATAAAGTGATAGTAGAAGAGCATAGAGGTAAAAGCATAAAAGGCTGAAATGTATAAGGCAAGTAATAAAAGTTAAAAAGAGGTAAAAAGCGAAAGCACAGTGCAATAATTAAGGAGCATAGAGGTTAAACGTATAAGATAAGTATCAAAATTAAAGAGTATAGAGATATAATCATAAAAAGGCCAAATATAAAAGGCAAGTATAAAAGTTAAAGGTAAAAGTACATAGATATAGGAGCAAATAGGTTAAAGATAAAAGCATACATCGATAGCAGAAGAGCATAGAGGTAAAAACATAAAAAGCTTAAGTGTACAAGGCAGGTAAAAAAGTTAAAATGAGATTAAAGGCAAAAGCACAATGCAATAATTAAGGAGTATAAAGATTAAAATTAAAGAGTAATAGTGGAAGAGCACAGAGATTTAAGCATAAAAAGGGCAAGTATAAAAGGCAAGTAGAAAAGTTAAATAGGTTAAAGGTAAAAATACATAGATAGAGGAGCAAAGAGGTTAAAGATAAAAGCATAGATCAATAATAGAAGAACACAGAGGTAAAAAACATAAAAAGCTTAAGTGCAAAAGGCAGGTAAAAAAGTTAAAATGAGACTAAAGGCAAAAGCACAGTGCAATAATTCAGGAGTATAGAGGTTAAAATGCAAAGTATAGAGTAATAGCAGAAGAACATAGAGATATAAGCATAAAAATGCCAAATGTAAAAGGCAAGTAGAAAAATTAAATATATGTTAAAGGCAAAAACATACAGATAGGAGCAATAGAGGAGCAAAGAGGTTAAAAGTAAAATTATAGAGTAGCAACAGAAGAGCAAAGAGGTAAATGTACAAAAAAGTCAATTGCAAAAAGGTCAGTTAATAAGATGTCAAAGGCAAAAGCACATATAGAAGCAACTGAGGAGCAAAGAGGTTAAAGATAAAAGAATATAGTAATAGTAGGATAGCACAGAGGTAAATGCAAAAAAGGTTAAATGCGAAAGGCAAATAGAAAAGTTAATAAAAAGTTGAAGTCAAAAGCAAAATTCAATAATGCAGGAGCAAAGAAGGTTAAAGATAAAACCATAAAATAATATTAGAAGAGCACAGATGTAAAAGTGTAAAGAGGTAAAAATAGAACAAAGGATACAGCCATATAGAAAGAGTAGAACCTGAGATAATTCTTATTAAAAATAAAAAAAACTCCTATCTAACACCGCAATGAAATTTAAAGATTTGTGAAACTATTCTCATTAAATTACTATAATGAAAAATATAGTAATATAGGAATTAGAGACAAAAACAAAGATTAATAGTAGAAGAGCAAAGAAATAAAAGGTGTGATAATGTCAATGGAAAAGAGCATACAGCAGTATGCAAAGAGTAGAAATTGAAATTGGAATACTTTTCATTAGATTAATTTAAAAAACTTTTTCTACAAAAGAAGTTTTCCAAAGAAAAGTAAAGAGCTTCATTAAACCAAAAATGACCAGAAATAAAGTAATATAATCTCCCAAGTGTAAAACTACCACAACATAACATCGATAAATAAATGAAACATTAATCGAACAGAAATTACAATAAATAAACGAGTCGAGGTCAAAACCAGCAAAAATTAACATAATTAGTGCTGAAAACCCCGATGCCTTCTCAATACCGGAACAGAATCTGCACTTTGCTAAAAAACAAAAAACTTTTTAAATGTTTTCACTTTTTTGACTCTAATAGATTGAAAATTCTTGAAACTTTAAGGAAAAGATATTAGTATATGTATATTAAACTGACAATCCACCGTCATTTGCTTGTTTTTTTCAGTGAAGTGCAAATTGTGTTCTGGTCTTGAAGATTATTTCACTTTCTTTCTGGTCATTTTTGGTTAAATGGAGCTCTTTACTTTTCTTTGAAAAACTTGTTTTGTGGAAAAAGTTTTTTAAATTAATTCCTGTTCGTTTTCTACTGACTTAATCTAATTCATGGAAAAAAAAATATTTTTTACGTTTTTTTTGTATAAGAATCCATAATTTGGCTTGTTATTTGTATGTTGGAGAAACTTTTTCCCCAATGTTTAATCCTTACACAAATAGTATTGTTTAAATTAATTTTATACCTACTCAAGTTGACCTGAAAAATAAAATATAATATCACTCCCAAAAGATTCTATCTCTGCTCTTTGACAACTTGGATACATTTAAACTCTTTCGATTTATTTGAATTGTAAGAGTAGTAATAGCAATAGCCCCGAAAGTTTCAACTTAATACCCCAGTCGTTCTCAATATATTTCAGATGTGTCTTATTGGCAACCACACACATAATAGCTTTTGCTTTAGTTTTAAAGCACAATGGGCCGATAACATTGTGGGGGATTGACATACCCAATATCCCTTGAGACATAGTTGCATTATAGACTGTTCTACAATGCTGAACAAAATCACTGTCTAAAAATTTTGACTGGCTGTTTGGAAAATGAATGGGCTTGGGAGGAGGGCTGCTTGCCCTCCAACCTATTTTGACTCTTATAAATGGCACTAAAACTTTTCATTTAGTTCAACATCCACCTAAATATTCCTTGAAATCTTTACCTTAATAGTCTTAGCTTGTGTAGTAGCAATAGTTATAGCATTAGCAGCAGTGTGCGCATAGCACTTTTGGTTTTTTCAACATCCCCTTCAACGCAAGCTGAAAGTTTAAACTTAATACCATGAACCGTTCCTGAAGCATTTCTGATACGTTCTCTTAACAACCTTTGTGCGTATAGTATGTTTCGATTCAGTTCCATACAGTTTCAATATTTCCCAAAATTTTCGCATTAATACCATAAGTTTTAGTAGCAGCAACAGTAGTAGTAGCCTTATCTTTAGTGGCAGCAGCAGCAGTAGTAGTTGTAGCAGTAGAAGTAGTAGTAACTGTAGCAGTAGCAGTTGTACGAATAGAAGCAGTAGCATTAGGATGAAAATATTTTCTTTTGGTTAGTTCAAAATCCCTCACAACAAGTCCTCTTAGGTTCCACTTCACACGCCAAAATGTTCCTATGATATTGCTGTTATGCCCATTTGACAACCTGCATACAGACGGCGTGCTGTGATTAAGTTCACCCCCCCCCCAAAAAAAAAAATCCATGAGAATTTCACCTTCATACCCTTATGCATAGTTATAATAGTAGACCTAGTAGTAGCATTTGTATTGCTAGTAGTAGTATTAATAGTAACAACGGTTGTACTAGTAGCAGCAGCAGTATTAACGTATTGCCTTTACAAGTAGTTTCAATAGAAGCATCAGTAAATGTAGCAGTAATAGAAGTACTATAGTAGCGTGCACATATTGCCTTTTGGTCAGATAATTTTCCCCTTTTAGAATTCTCTGAAAGTTCCAACTTAATAACCAAATCAATTCCTGAGATACGCTCTTGGGAAAATGTGCATACACATAGCGTCTTTCGATTTAGATCCCATTTTGCCTATTGTAAATGGAGTAGAGTGGTAGTAGTAATAGTAATGGTAGTTGTAGCGCCACTGTGATGCCTATGAAAAAAAACTCTATTTAGTGTCAGAATATGATTCAAAAGATATGTTTTAATTAATCTCTAGAATCTTCCTTCTTAACTATTCTTATTTATAATTTTCTTTTTTCTCTTTTGTATGCCTTCTTTTTATTTTGTGGGCCCAGACGTCCTCTAACCGCAATTAGTGATAAATTTTTATTATTACAAGTGCAGAAGGGAATATAGTGCTACGATAAAAAATAGTCGCAGCATATTAAGTAAGACCCTTTTTACTTAATATGAGGACACACCTCGACTGGATTTCCTGTTATCCACCACTGGTATGGAGTGGTTGGCTCCATACCAGTCAAAGTCTGGCCTCAGGTGGATTTGATCCCTGATCTTCTGCATTTTCATCATAAAATATTTCAAATATTTTAGCTTTCGATCTTACGACAACTTTTCTATTAGATTTCGAACAAAAGTGATTTTCTAAATTGTGCATATTATTTTTCCTATTTGTACCCGGAAATGGATACGTCCACTTGAAGAAGTATGTATAACATTTAGGGAAAATATATCCTCTCAGTATGTGCAGGTGTTCTCAACTTTAAGGAGGGTTTTGGGTCTATATTGGGGATATTAGACAACATATTTCTTAGGTTCAATTTCTGCCCGGTTAGAGGCACTAATTAACGAAAATTCAGGGAGGGGGTTTTCTTAATTTTTCTTTAACTGACATAGACACAAGATAGTATTTCTTAAAATTTAGGGGGTAGGGGCAATAAATTTTGTTCAATGTCTTTCAATACAAATACAAGAAAAGGCATTATTCAAAATCTTAGGGGACACCCCGTCTCTGCCAACACAATTGAATCCACTGTGTTTGGTTTCCCCGCCTACATTTTGCTCCTCCCATCAGCGGTAATTAATGAGCGTTAATGATACTTGGATTCTGGAACAGACCCAGGACAAAAGGGAAAAAAGAAGAGTGACAATTTTTCTATTTAGACAGGAAGTAATTTCAAAAGAGTTCTATTTACACGAAAAATGCGATTCCTGATGCCAAAGCCGTTTCAAAGCATAGAACATTAGCTGAAGAGCCTAGAGGTAAAAGAAGGTTAAAGATAAAAAGGCAAATTGAAACACAAAGAAAGAAAACGATCAAAAATGGGTTTTTAAAGGCTAAACGAAAATACTGAAGAAATACACAAAGCGAATATTTCGAGAGAACAACCACCTCTCTTCTTCAGCACGAACAAAATAATTTAATCAAGAAAATTGCCGAAGAAAAAAACCCAAACAACAAACGCGGCAAGTCAACAAAACTAATTAAAAACCAATTAAAAAAACAGCCAAAAAATTAAAAGATAAATAAAATTCAATAAAAGACAAAAATTATTAGAAGAGCGTAAAGGCACAAAAAGGTATATTAAGGTTAAAAACATGAAGCTCTGCAGAAGAAACAATGAAAATCCTTTTATTAGATAGTGAAAACAATGACAAAATATCTTGATATTTCGGTCACATACATAGTGACCGTCCTCCCAAGATAAACTGAGGATGATCACCGTGTATGTGCCCGAAATATCCAGAAATTCTGTCATTGTTTTCCCTATCTTCTAAATGGATTTATTCCTATTGAACTGTAATTTATACGAAACAGGGGGAGAGCGTAGAGGTAGACACATAGCAACAGAGCTGAGGTAAGGTGTAAATGGACATAATCAAAGAGGCAGATAGAGGTTGGTGGTAAAAGCATAGAGTAATAGAAGAAGAGAAAGGCGGGATCAATTTCATTATGAATGATGCAACCTTTTCTGTCTAATATCAAGGCCAAGGCCGTACCCAGAGGGGAGGGGGTTAGGGGTTTGAATCCCTCCCAAAATGTTTTTTTGACTCGTAATAACGCAACAAAAATGGATATAAACAAATTTTTTACGCGTTTTTTTTAGGTTTTTTTTGTGTAATCCCCCCCCCAAAAGAAAAAAATCTTTGAGTAAAACCCCCTCCGAAAAAAAAATCCTGGGTACGGCCTTGATCTAGACAAGGATTAAAAGAATTCACAAGAACCCAATTAAATTTTATATTATAAGTGGTTTTTATTTCTTTTTCACTGAAAGTCTTGTTTTTTTTTCTATATTTTTACCCTTCTTTTTCTGGTTTAATTACGTCAAAGGCTTGGCCAATTTTTTTTTAATCTCTTTCCGCTTTCGTCTTTATTTTTTTTTTAGTTTGAAAGCAGAAAATAATGAAAGACTCAAGTTGAAAAGCTTTCATTAATACTAGAGGAGGGAAAATATTAATGATCTTTGCTGAAGAAAATACACATTTTCAAGTGGATTTAAGAAATTTATAAAAATCGGAATGAAATTTATTTTAGTCCTACGTGTTTTTTGTCCTACTAATTTTTTGATTATTTTTCCTTATTTTCTGAAGGTGGGGACTTGATCTGAGCATTAAGCAGTACTGAACGAGGTTACTGTTATACTAACTGAAGTTAACTGTACAAGCGGTGTGCGTTGCTAGAAGAGAGAAAAGACGAACAATCTTTATTATAATTTTTGCAACATCTTACACCTATTATCTCAGCAGGATTCAAGAAATTCGTAAAGATTTTCTATTCCTTTTTTTCTATTTTGTATCTTTTCTCTTGTTTTCTTGTCATGAAGTTGAACTCTTTTTTTGAATTTTTTTTTCTATTTGACTTCCATCCTGTATTTTTTTTTTTTTTTTTTTAAGTTTTAAAGCAGAGAATAATGGCAGTCCTAAGTTTTTAAGATCATTGATTTTAAAGTTCATTAAGTTTCCACGGATTGAATAATGCTAGAAGAGTGAAAGCAAATTTTCAATTTGCTTTCACCTAATTTAGGAGTTATGTTTCCTTCCATTTTTCATTGTCTTTTTGCATTATAATTAATATAACAGCTTGCATCTTTTACCTCAGCTGAATTAAAGGAATTCGGAAGAATTCCAATTTTTTTTTTTCTCAAGTCTTTATATTCTGTATCATTTCTCCGGTTTTATTTAGGCATGGACTTGTTTCTATGAATGTTTTTTTTATACCTTCGTGTTGTCTTATTTTCGGTAAAATTGGAAGCACAGGATAATAATAGTCTCAAATCTTTCAAGTATAAAAGTACTGATTAGTACTAGAAAAGTGGAAACAGAACTCTTTATTGCAGGTAACGTAAACATTTTCAGTTGCTTAGCTCAAGCTGATTCAAGACATTTGTAAAATTTTCTCGTTCAATCTATTTTTACTAGTCACATTTATTATTAGCTTTTTTTCTCTATCCTTCTTTCATCTTTATGTTTCGTTCTCCGGGACTGATTAATATTTTTTAAATGATTTATATCTTAAGCAAGTTTTTTAAATGCTAATTTGAGCTCTTATCTGTTGTAAGTTTTCGTAGGTTTTTTGGGTCGTATTGCAGCTTAGTTTTTTCATGTCTGACTGAATTGGCGTTCATATGTATGTCGAGCAAGACTTACATATATAAATACGGATATATAACCCTCCCTTTTTTTAGGCATGGAAAGCCAACCAGACATACATATGAACACCATCCTTTCAATTCAACTTAGTTTATGAAAAAAAAAACAAAAAAAAAAAAACAACAAAAACAAAACATAAAATAAGTTACAAAAAGCCCCCCCCCCCCAAAAAAAAAATAGCTACAAAAATCTGTCTTGCAGTGGAGTGGCTACATTCTAATGAATAGCCATTATATTTATTTATATATATATATATATATATATATATATATATATATATATATATATATATATATATATATATATATATATATATATATATATATATATATATATATATATATATATATATATATATATATATATATATATATATATATATATATAATAAAAAAAAAAAAAACATCGGTCCAATCTATCATAATAAAAATACAAAAAAAGATAAGAAAGACCATAACAAGCCTTTAGTTAGCCTAACTAACCCTTCTAAGCCTTCTAAGAGCCTTATAACAAGCCTTATAAGCCATAACAAGCCTTCTGAGCCATAACAAGCCTTCTAAGCCATAACAAGCCTTCTAAGCCATAACAAACCTTCTAAGCCATAACAGCATTAGAAGTAAGATGATAAATACAGCAACAAAAAAAAACAACCTTACTGTTTGATGAGCTAGAGTTCGAAATCCCAAATAGGATTTCGTAAGGTAGAAAATTAGAAAATACAGAGAGAATTAATGAAAGGTTTTAATTAAAAAAAGTTTTAATTAAAGGAACGAATTTGGTGTGAACTGAAGTAATGACCTCTAAAGAAAGGAATGAATAAAAACAGGTCCTTACTGAAGGTAAAGAGATCTTGTTTTAATTATCTAAGATATAACGCGACAAAAAAAGGGAATAATTAAAAATTCAAACCAAGGTAGCTTGATTTGTTGAAACTTCCAGGAATCCTTTTTTTGGTAGTATTTTTGAAAACAGATTTATTTTCATCAGTATTATTTGCAATATAATTATTTAATTTTATAATTAGCTTTAAATAGCTCAATTAATAAATTTTAACTCAACTTTAAAATTTGATTTGAATTTAATAAAAGTTCAATTTATTTTTGATTGATCTAGTTATTACAATTGATTTAAATTTAAAATTGTCGATAGTTTTATTCAACATTCATCAGTATTTTCCACTTTTCAAGGGGAACGAGCTTAGAACCGGTAAATCTAGAGTGTTAGACTCTAGAACCAGGTGCCTAGCTATTAGTTGTTGCAGGCAAGCACCCCACTTTACATGAGGACGGAAACTATTCCTGGACAGAAATGTGTCTAGAGATCTCTAACTAGAAATGCATGTGAATATCACTTCATGGTATCTGAACTGAAAAAAAAAATTTAAAAATTTAAGACAAAAACTATAATAAAAAAGAAATGAAAAATTTAAACTCTTTGCTATCCTAATCAAGCGTGGGACGAGTTTTCCATTTTTTTTCTATTCCAAAGCATTTTATTTATAAAAAATTGAATAAGAAAGTTTTCTGTAAATCTTCATCCCGAATTAATGCTGCACAAGCCTAGGAATGTCAGCAAAACTTTTCTTTGGGGGGTGGGGGTAATATTGTAGGGACAAAAACCAAGCATTTGAATAAAATTTAAGGATGATGTGTCAGGGGGGGAGCAGTTGAGGAGGATCTGAAGGTCTCATCCTCGCGGACATGAGCCGTTCGGAAGCCAAAACACACTTAGTTTCAATATTTAAATTAATTAGCAGTGAAGCACTTGGATGGCTCTTAGTTTCGTGGGTTCAAAAGAGAATACGAAAAATAAGTACATAATAATAAAATAAAATAAAATAATAATACGAACTTCATTATTAAATAAGATAAAAGTAATAGAATGTAAGATTAAAGAAATAAAAGTTAATACCTTAACGTGAAGAAAAAAAAGTAAAACAAAAACATTGGTCATTGATAATTAAGCATTGAAAAGTTAAGATACAATTTAACTTCAAGCAAAGGCTCAACACATCCAAAAAAGGAAAAATGAAAAACTGGAAAAAAAATAAACGAAAAGAACTAAAGAGAAGAGAAGGAAGGCGTATTAGTGATACAGCTACTGAAAACTCATCACTGCAACAACCCACCTGAGTCTCCACCCTCTTAGAACCATCTTTGCACAGTTCCCAGAGAAACCTCTAGTTAACCTTCTTCAAGGTTTCAACTTATCTACGTTTCATACTTAACTTAAATAATGGCTTTTAAAATCCTAATCTTAGTCCAAAGGCTTATCTTCTTACTCACCCTAACCTTTTTCAATTGTGTTCTACGCCTTGGTTTTTCTAGCTTTTACATTTTCACAGCAATAACCATCCTTACTAATAACGCTAATTAGGTGAGAGAAGCTACTCACTCGATCGATGTTCTCAGTACTGAACATCACCTACTCATTCTCACCTATCCTCACCTTAAGCAACTTAGCTTTTTTATATTAATTTTCAAACAGCTCTCAGTTTAATATTAGCCCTCAATATTGATTTTTTTTAAGGGAGGGGGAATAAAATTAAATAAATAAGCCCTTTTACTGGATAGTAAGTACCTCGCTTCCTCAACACACAGGGTGGCCTTTCCTCCAAAGCCTTACCGCGTCGTTAGGACAAAGCCCATTAAAATAACCTAACTAAACCGGGGTAGAACACAACCTGTTTCCACACCAAACCAACATGAATCCTCACTTCCTACCTTAACTGCAGCGATAATATTGTCGTATATAGCACTAATACTTTAATGTCCTCATCAGGTATACCTTACCTGGATAGAACCTTCACTAAAGCTTTTCTATCACCTGAATCAAATACTTGTTCATAAATTATAAAACTAAGGACTGAAAGGGTTTGATAATTCAGATACACCTCAATTATTAATCAAAGACTATAAATTTTGTCAATGCATTCTCCTCCCTTCCGAAAACCATGCTATTCTTCTCTTAACACTTTTATCTACATCATCTCTAACTCTAAAAAAAAAAAAAAGTTTTTTTAACTGAAAGTAAGGAGCGACATTAAAACTTAAAACGAACAGAAAAAACAGAAATTATTCCGTACACGGAAGGGGTTCTTTAAAGGTTTTTTTTTAGAGTTTTGGTTACTATTGAGCCGGCTCGCTCCTTACTTACAGTTAGTTTACCACGAACTGTTTAAGTATTATAATTAGTAATTTGATTCCAACAGAAATTAAGTTAATACCTCTGAAATTACTACACACACTTTTATTACCATTCTTAGTGTTTCACTGGAATTTTCGTAATACCCCCAGGCAATTTAAAAACCTGTAAAATGCGTATGCGACAATTTTTTTTACATCAAATCAATTTATTAATATTAATTTAATTTAATTTTTTCACGTTGCGCACTGAGGACATTTTAAGAATTTCTTTTTTTTCTAAAGTGGTGTTCTTTAAACACACGTAAAATTAGTAAGAAACTGGAGTATTAAGGATTATAATTGTGAAAAGAAGCTGCAATTTGTTTTAGAAAAAAATATCTTGGTATATTTATCTATCAGGATAAATTAGAAACGTCCCAGTTAATAGACACCCTGCCATTATCAAATTATTTTTATTCACTCGTTTAACGGGGAGGGGGGATGTATTTTTCAAAATCTAGGGGAACAAAGTTGTCGTTCTTTTTCTGTTTTTTTTTTTTAAATTAAGATGCTAAAAAAGGTATTTTTCAATGAAAATGTCCCAAAAAAAGATACTTTCAACTGCTAAGAGGGCACATGCTTATCAATCACCAATCAGAGGGCACGATCAAAATCGTATTTGCAATTTTTCAATACCTTATATCTAAGTTGGTAAACATCCATATTTCAGAAACTCATCTCCATCAACCTGCACACCTGCAGCTTTTTACTTTTATAGTAAAAAAAAACAAGCAGCATTTTTTTTTTTCACTGTTATATATTATTTTTCAGCCCTATTAATATGATAAAAAATCGTTCTGAGTTAAATAAATATTTTTTTTTTCCCTTGTGAATTATCATAATTCTCTAATTATTTTCAACATTTCCAAAAAACTCCCTCGTATAACACACTTTTCTAATGTTCTACTCATCTCACCTTTACATTAACTTCATCCTTAATTGAGACCCGATCCCTATTTTTTACTGAACTGAAAATTTAAAATAAAAAAAAGAATTTTTTTGTATGGAAATTTATCCCGCGTCGGGTAGTTTTAGAAACTTAACAAAAAAAAAAAAAAAAAACAAATTTAAAAACTTTGAGGAATTTTTCTAGTTTTAATTAAAAGATTCAAATTATTGCTCGGATACCATAAATATTTTTGCAGTTTACATAATAACTTTAGCGTTCCAAAATTGAGACCAAAAAAAAAAGTCTTGCCAAACAGTCCGTAGTCGTATCGTTTCAACATATTATAATTGCCAGAAGGTAAAAGAAAATTCTCAATCTGTTTGAAGTCAAAATTTATAAATTAGGTATCTTACAAATTGTCCCGGCTGGCGTGTATCATGGCTAATAGACAATAGCCTGAAAAACTGGAGCATCAGGTTAGTCAATTTTCGCCAGTAATGTTTCTAACCCTTAATAAACATTTTCAACAAAACTTCACAAGATTCCCCCTTCCTCCCCCCAATTGAAAACTCCAAGGACCGTGGTCCAATCCTGTCTGTCGCAAGACCTTCTTCTCGAAGGAATGGAGGTAAATATAGCCAACTGACAAACTTTTCTCTTGTAGGCTTGAGGCGGTTTTGTGCTGCGGCGAGTCGTTAGCAGTATGCAAAAAAAAAAAAAAAAAAAAAAAAAAAAAAAAAAAAAAAAAAAAAAAAAAAAAAAAAAAAAAAAAAAAACTGACCTGCTCCTTGGGCCATGCCACTTGACAGGTGCCCATTTTGAGATGAATAATATAGATCGGAGAACGGCTGTGGGACATCAACATGGTGTTTTGCCATTTCCAATTTTGCCTGCTGTATTGGGGTGAGTCTGTGTGATATAATTTTTGCGGATGGTATTTCTTTTGTAGATGGGGATGATGCAGGGCTTGTTGGTGTTGGGTGTAAGACATTCAACTAGAAATAAAAAACAAGATTAGAGATTTTTAATAAGTCTAATTATAATATAATTTATCTTGTGACAGTGTTACGGATGAAGCCGCGCGTAAAAACTTGGTTATATGGTTGAAACCCGCACGTCTCAAGGTACCTAAAGAGTGCCACTCCTCTTTAATATAGATAACCCTCATAATTTACCTTTATATTAACCCGCGTTAATATAGCCAAGAAACACAGCTTTACGCTAATGCTTGCCTCAGGGTATTTTGTGCTATTTTTTTTTTATTACATTAGAACCCTATGATTCCCATTGAAGGATAATTCTTCCTCGAAGAGGTAATTCAGTTCCACTAAAACAAAATTGAACTTTGTCGTGGTTCAAGAACTACAATACATCATTCTTGTTTGAAATTGAGTTCTAAATTTTACGTTGCCTGCAATTTTTGTTACAGTACTTTTTATTTTTTTTTTGAAAAGTTTCATAATTCAGTTTTGCATTCTGACTTAAAAGATAAAAGCAGATTTTTCTAGCCTTCATGGTTTAACATGAAGGAAGTAATTTTGCTTGAAACACCAACAGCTTAGTAAAAAAAAACATCAGGTAATTATCATTTACAAACAAAGAGAAGAACTAGAAACGTTGTTACTGCACTTAACATACAGAGCCAGATAGCTCAGTACTGGCTAACCCGACTACATGTAGAATATGGCTCCATACTAGGCTTAAAGTTTAGGGTCTAGCAGAGAGCAAAACATATAAATTCACAGTAAATAATAAAAAAAAGATGACATTTTTTCAGGGCAACTATTTTTTTTATAGATGCCACACATAGCCGATAGTCTAAAATACAAATTTTTAGTATACTGAAAAGAAAAAATAAGTTGCATTTATGAAGCAAAATCTTTTAACCTTGGCTCATACAAACTAGGTTTTCGTACATACTACGTTTTGCACCTTGTTTCAATAACTTTATTTATTTATTTTTTTATTCAGCAATTCAAATTCATGTGTCACTACAACTTGTTGGCAACGATTAAAATTTTTCGAGACAGCTGTAGAAAAACGCGTCAGATTTGAATTTTATAAAATTAACTTCTTCCTCGTCAGAAGTGAGGAATTTCAGATACACTGATTTTATTCATATAAAGTAATTATTAAATTTAATAATTTAATTAATTTTAATTTTGCGTTCAACATAACACTTTTATACGATCCAAAGGGTCTAGCGCAATTCAACATCCTACACAATAGATACTGTTCTTCAGAATATGAATTTTTTTTTTAGCTTTTTACTTTAAGTCCGTCGAATGTATGATAATTAAGTAAAAATAAGTTATATCTTTTTTTTTGACCCCATCTTTTTTTGACCCCTATATCTTTTTTTTTCTTAAAACCATTCCTAAAATTTTGATGCAGATTAATACAATTTTCATCAAGATCGCGCCTCTTACATAAGGTGTTTACCCCCTTTTCCTAACAGTACACACGTTTTCTTAGGCTGGTAGTTTTTTATGACTAATTTTTAATTAAATGAGTTTATTTTCTTCTTTACAATCAAGTGTCCCAGCCCAATGTATTTTGAGTTCGGTCGTCCAGACTGCTTACAAGAGCCATTGAAGTGAGTTAAAGCATTGGATTTCAGGTACGTTTGGAAATTGTTATCATAAATAAAAGGAACCTATATCAGGTGGAAGAACAAGAAGGGGGGGGGACTCCGTTCTCACTCCCCCCTGTCCTATTTTTCGAGATTTAAATTATTATCTCAGATTTTCTAATACGCTTTGCATAATTTGCGTATTCTTGACGTTTTTATTAATCCGCCCCCCCCTCCCTCCAAGAAATTCTCTACACAGACTGGACTTAGCTCACTGCAATACGGAAAATTTTAAATTTAGATGCTATTGATAATCAAATTTAAATCTATTAACAATTGAATCATCAAATGATCCCCAATGCACTTTTTTCAGATTTTTTCCTTATTTTCTGATTTATTCGATACATAAGATCTTCACGATTTTCCATTATTTTCTTTTTTTAATATATATTATTATCGACAAAGAGTTTTGTTCCTCCACAACCCATTGACTTTCCTCTGTCTGCTCTCTCTTCGAATCCCTCCTCAAAGTGCTTCACTGAAAAGCTTCGTTGAAAAATCAACGTAACCCAGACTTTCAACGTTCAAAAAAAGAGAAAAAGAGATGTCTAATGTCCTACAATCCCGTGCAATAAAATCTACTTTATATACATTTGTTTATTTCCACAAACCAATCAAGGTACTCCATAACGTCGCTGTTAGGCCTAAACGCCATATCTCACGCTTTCAAATATTTAAATGGAGCAATCATTAAAATATGAACTAAGAAGGTATGAAGTAGAGGGCATGGATAAAATTGCGGAGGATATGGAGGATGCAGCTAGACGGCACAATAGTAAAATAATGTACTGGTATGTTATTAAATTGAAAGGGAGTGGTCAATCTGGACTTGTCCTAATTAAAGATAGGAACAGGGAAATAATTAGTGATAAGGAAAGAGTTAAAGAGAGACGGGCAGAACATTTTTAGGAACTGCTAAACCGTGAGAAAGTTACAGGAAAAGATATAGAGGAAAATGAAAAAGTTTGTGACACGGATGTGAAGGTAGATTTATTTTGTGAGGAGGAAATAGTGACAGTACAAAAAGGATTGAAAAATAATAAGGCCCCAGGTACTGATAGTAGATTGTTACAAACTGCAACTTTTCACAAGCAAGCTCTCACAGATATTAACACTTAATGAAAAAGAGAGAGTAGAAAAAAGGAAATCCCCAGCTGCCCCCCAAGCTTCTCAACTTCAAGTATAATTTGGCTAAGGAAATAATAATACCCCCTCCCCCTCTACTGACGGGCACTGATTCCGATCCAATAATAGGGGAACAAAGAAATTTTGATAACTTTGTGGAACTATTGACGACTTTGCTGAAAAAAAAATACCTTGAGCATTGTTAGGACCAGGCAAAACATTCAAATATGAGCCCCCACCCCAAAGCTACATTTATTACTATTCATAGTTGATCTCCTTCAGTAAGATTAAAAACTGAATCCATAGCATTTTAGATTACTTTAAAAATATTACAAAGTGGATTTAAACATTCAAGGATCAGGTCTAGTATATAGACTCAGGTTACTCGGAACTCGGAAAACAATTAAGCAGCTCAACAAGTCGGAACCAATTAAAGAGTATACATGTTATGAAATACGACTTTCAATAGCAATGGTGCAGGCTTATTCAATGAAATTAATTGACAATTTTCAATAAATTTAATTTGCTTAATTATTCAGATAATTAAATGATTCATTTCAACTCAATGTAACTAAACTTAATTAATAATTCAATTAGTTTAACTAATCATTGGTTCAGTCAGTTCATAAATTAAGAAATTAGTTTAACTTCAAGTAAACAAATTAAGATTAACTGATTCAAATAAAATATTTAATTGCAGAGCGCAAACATGTTACTACATGCTCTTTTCTATAATTAAATAAAAAAACACGTTTTTTTTAACTGAAAGTAAGAAGCGACATTAAAACTTAAAACGAACAGAAATTATTCCGTATATGAAAGAGGCTGTCCCCTCCTCAACGCTTCACTCTTTACGCTGAAGTTTTTTATTGTTGAAAAAAATAAAGTTGTGAGACAGAGTCAAACTTTAGCGTAAAGAGCGAATTCCGTTTATTAGAGGTTCAGTTACTATTGAGCCGGGTCGCTCCTTACCTACGGTTCGTTACCACGAACTGTTCGACAATTGGGGTTGTCAACTTGTGCAAAATGGTATCAAGAATTTTACACGTTAAATAATATCTTGAAGCAAAAGCACGATTTATGTGGCTTCGGTCCCGAAGGATTGAATTCATTCTGAATGATTCAGAATGAATGGACTGAATGAAATGATTCAGAAGTACGATTCCTAGCACGGTAATTAGTTCTCTCAGAATTAATTAGATTAATTGGCCTAAATGATCAATAAATTGCAATTCTTAAATTCATTAAATTTATCTAGCTAATGTCTGTTAATTCGACATACTTTTATCTAGAATCTAACTTCTAATAATAATGACAATACTTACTGTTAAACTTAATTCATTTGAGACGAATCTTCCATTTAATTCACTGCAAGTCAACTTGAAGACACGAGTTAGATAGTAGGCTGGCCTTCGATTGGAGTACGTTACTTGACGGAGAACCTAGAATAAGAATATAACGCTTTTATCACCCAACTGTGATTCATAAGCATGGCTAAAAAAAAAAAAAAACAAGTGACCATCTTTCCGGATTCTCCACTTTCTCTAATTATTTTATTTTAAGGAGGGAGAGTGAATTTCCAGCAATTATTTATTAATAATAAATGGATAGTGAAAAAGGAGGTCAAACAGAATGAAATGAGAGAGTAAAATCGTTACAGATTTAAATTGTATGTCAGTAATGAAATACGATGATTATGAATTTCGACATAAGAAACTGAAAAATAATGAGTTTCAGATAAGGCCGTTTGTAGTGGGATTTTCGTTGCGTTAATTTTTTTTTTTAGTAATCCACCCCTCCCCCGCAAAAAAAAATTCTGGCCATGGCCGTAGTGTCAGAATTTAAAGTTTTTGATGTCTAACTTGAGATCTTAAGTCGACCTTGAAGCATGTCAAAAAAAGATATATCACCAACTTTCAGGATACTTATCGCTTTCTGCTCTTGTCTTTTATTTTGAAATGGCAAACATAAATAATTGCAGGGTATTATTAGAAAAAGATTATATATATATATATATATATATATATATATATATATATATATATATATATATATATATATATATATATATATATATATATATATATATATATATATATATATATATATATATATATATATATATATATATATATATATATATATATATATATATATATATAACGAGGATAATGTACTTTACTAAAAAACACAACACATTTTTTTTTTGTTTTTTTTTTTTTCTTTTGATGGAATGGGAAGCATGAAAAGGTTAACATTATAATTTAAAAGGTCGGAAACTCTAAGCCTGAGATTTACAGTCACCTCTTGAAAACCCCTCCCCCCACTATCTTTAAAAAAGGGTGGCATGATCAGCTGATAATGGTTTGAATACTGTAGAAATTGCTAAGAGTTCAGATAGGTCCCAGCAGATAACGGCCTTTTAAAGTAATTAATTACAAAAACAAAATGTTTTTCTGATGAAAGTAAACAGCGTAAAGGAAATTTAAAACGGACAAAAATTATTGCAACGCAGCTCATGCAACATATACGTGCAATATAGGTACAAATAAATTGACTAGTAATATTTCCCTATATTTGTAGAATTTTGAAAAACTAGTGCTTCACTGAAAACTAATCATACTTGAAGTTTTGAGAAAATTAAAATTATATGCGAAAATTTACTGATTTCGTGGCATGTGGAAGAAAACTGATAACCTTATAAATTAGTCTTAAATTTCCACAGGGTACTTATTTTCTCCTCCTAATCGTGTTTTGTTGTGTCGATTTTGTGTTTTCAGTAAAGGGCTAGATTTGCATAATCCTAAATACTGGTTTGTTTTGTGTTTTCAGTACAGCACTAGTTAGCATTATCCTAAAAGCACGGCAAGATCATTAGTAAGTTTGTCCGCACTATTTTATCGGTTTTACATAGGCTGTGAAGCAATATTCTCTCGTTTTATGCGTCGACTTCGCTCGGTGAATGTCGATATTAACCAGATTTCAGGCATTTACAGTAACATATACATAAAAATCTAATACAGATATCTGGCAGAGAGACAAGCTCGCTTTGCACAGATAATATAGTTAAAGAAATATCGAACGAAATAAATGGATAAAAATGGATAATCATAGGCAGCGCGCTAGCGCTGCCTAATTAAAGAACGATGTGGGCAAAGTGTGTTCTTTTTTGGTTTTTTATTTTTTTCTCCATACCCGGGCACTTCGTATCGAAGGAGTTGTCGTAGAAACTTCGAAAAGGGCTCATTCGATTGGAAATTGGAGTGGCTAGTGCCCTTTTTAATAGTCGAAAGTGATTGGAGGGCAACTAGCCCCCCTCCCCACACCCGTCATTCCCCCAAACACATCCAATCAAAATTTTGAGATAGCCATTTTGTTAGCGTAGTTGATTTCCGAATATAAAATATATTTTTGAGGAGGACACTCCCCCACAGCCCTCAGGGCAAGGGTTTTAAGTTATGCCCTGAGGGCATATAAGATCAATGTTGACAATGTACAGTTTATTATTTTTTTTTCTTTAAGGCAGGGCACTTCATACAGAAGGGGTCGTCGTAGAGACTTCAAAAGGGGCTCATTCGATTAGAAATCGAGAGTTCTAGTGCCCTTTTTTTTTTTTTTAATAGTCGAAAGCGATTGGAGGGCAACTAGCCCCCCCCTCACACGCCAGTCATTCCCCCAAACACATCCAATCAAAATTTGAGATAGCCATTTTGTTCAGCGTAGTTGATTTCCAGATGGAAAATGTGTTTTTGAGGAGGACACTCCCCCCCCCCCAACCCTCAGGGCAAGGGTTTTAAGTTATGACCTGGGGGCATATAAGGTTTTTATAGAAGGCGTTGTCGTAGAAACTTCAAAACAGGCTCATTCGATTGGAAATTCAAAGGGCTAGTGCCCTTTTTAATAGTCGAATGTGATGGGAGGGCAACTAGCCCCCCCCCCCCACGCCCATCATTCCCCCAAACACATCCAATCAAACATTGTGAGATAGCCATTTTGTTCAGCGTATTTGATTTCCAGACAGAAAAAATGTTTTTGAGGAGGACACTCCCCCAAAACACTCAGGGCAAGGGTTTTAAGTTATGCCCTGGGGGCATATAAGGTTTTTATTGAAGGCGTTGTCGTAGAAACTTCAAAACAGGCTCATTCGATTGGAAATTCAAAGGGCTAGTGCCCTTTTTAATAGTCGAAAGTGATTGGAGGGCAACTAGCCCCCCCCCCCCCCGCCCACCATTCCCCAAAACACATCCAATCAAAATTTTGAGAGAGCCATTTTGTTCAGCGTAGTTGATTTCAAGATAGAAAATATGTTTTTGAGGAGGACACTCCCCCACAACCCTCAGGGAGAGGGTTTTAAATTATGCCCTGGGGCATATAAGGTTTTTATAGAAGGCGTTGTCGTAGAAACTTCAAAAAAGGCTCATTCGATTGGAAATTCAAAGGTCTGGTGTCCTTTTTAATAGTCCAAAGGGATTGGAGGGCGACTAGCCCCCCCACGCCCATCTTTCCCCAAACACATCCAATCAAAATTTTGAGATATCAATTTTGTTCAGCGTAGTTTATTTCCAGATAGAAAATATATTTTTGAGGGGGACACTCCCCCACAACCCTGAGGGTAAGGGTTTTAAGTTATGTCCTGGGGGCATATAAGGCTTTTATAGAAGGCGTTGTCGTAGAAACTTCAAAACAGGCTCTTTCGATTGGAAATTCGATGGGCTAGTGCCCTTTTTAATAGTCGAAAGTGATTGGAGGGCAACTAGCCCCCCCCCCCACGCCCATAATTCCCCCATCGAGTCAAACTCAAAAACGAACAGAAATTAACATAAGTTGGGCACAAAACCCCTATGCCTTCCCAAGGCCAGAACAAAATTTGCAATTTACTGTAAAAATACAAATGAACGTTCATTGTCAGTTCAACATACATATACTGATATCTAGTAATCAAAATGTTAAAATTATTTTATTTATTAAAGTTATAAAAGTAAAAACATTTATATTTTTTCAGTAAAGTGCAAATTTTGTTCTGGCCTTGGGAAGGCATAGGGGTTTTGCGCCCATCTTATGTTAATTTCTGCTCGTTTTGAGTTTGACTCGGATATTTATTATAATTTCTGTTCGTTTTGGGTTTCATTTATTTATCGATGCTGATTTGTGGTAGTTTCGAGTTTGGTAGATTATTTGATTTTAATTTTGCTCATTTTTTGCTTAATGGAGTTCTTTACTTTTCTTTGAAAAACTTATTTTGTGGAGTTAATTAGTTTTTTTAATTAATCAATCAAAGAAAGACATGACAAAGAGAAAAAAAACACACAACATTAAATACTCACCTCGCCACAGCAGATAACCCACCCAAAGATATACAAAAAAGATATTTTTTTTCTTTAAAGAGATTCTAAATATTGGACAGATTAAATATAAAAAATAGTTCGCAAGAAGAAATTCACAAAGAAGAAATGCCAAAATATTCCCCAGATTAAAAAACAAAAACGAGATGCTTCTTTTAGAAATACCTTTCTTTATAGGAAGGTGTTGGCTTTTTTTTTTTTTAGTTACACCGTTCTGCACCTGCTTGAAAAAACATATTGTGATTTCCTGTTGAAGTAAGGATAGCCAACTGACTAAATTCTTCCAAAATCGGTAATTTGTACAACGTTCAGTCATGTGTGCACATACAACGTACAGTCATGTGCTCACATGCAACGTACAGTCATATGCGCACATACAACGTACGGTCATGTGCGCACATACAACGTACAGTCATGTGCGCACATACAACGTACAGTCATATGCGCACATACAACGTACGGTCATGTGCGCACATACAACGTACAGTCATGTGCGCACATACAACGTACGGTCATGTGCGCACATACAACGTACAGTCATGTGCGCACATACAACGTACAGTCATGTGCGCACATGCAACGTACAGTCATGTGCACACACGATGACAAAATTTAACACTCTTGAGCAGGCCACGTTCTACATATAAGAACAGAAAACTTGATGGACATATTTTTGTCCGGCTTTAAGAAATTAAAATGTTTCTATGGCAAGCCTGCTTTCTACTCTCTAGTTTGAATATTAATCTTTAACTTGCCTGCTCATAAAAGAAAGCTTTATCAATTCTTTTAAGGATAAATAAGAAGCTAATCCTGCTTTCTAATTTGAACATTAATTTTTAACTTGCCTGTTCATAATGGAAATCTTTTTCAATTCCTTTAAGGAGAAACAAGATGGCAATACTGCTTTCTAATTTACACATTAATTTTTAACTTGCCTGCTCATAACGAGGAGCTTAATCAATTGCTTTAAGGAGAAATAAGATGACAACTCTAATTTCTACTTTTTAATTTCAACACTAACTTTCAACCTACCTGCTCTTAACAGAAAGCTTGTTAAGTTCTTTTAAGAAAGAAACAAGATGGCGATCCCGCTTTCTAGTCTAAACCTTAATTTTAACTTGACTTCTCATAACGGAAATCTCTATAAATTCTTTTAAGGAGCTAATCCTGCTTTCTAATCTAACCATAAATTTTTTATTTGCCTGTTCATAATGGAAATCTTTATCAATTGCTTTAAGAAGAAATAATAAGGCAACCCTACTTTCTACCTTTGCATTTACATCAGTTCCTTTAGGGAGAAATAAGATTACAATACTGCTTTTTAATTTACACATCAATTTTTAACTTGCCTGCTCATAACGAGAAACTTAATCAATTGCTTTACGGAGAAATAAGATGGCAACCCTGCTTTCTACCTTTGCATTTAAACGCTAAATTTTAATTTGCCAGCTCATAACGGAAAGATTTATCAGTTCTTTTGAGGAGAAACAAGATGGCAATCCTCCTTTCAAGTCTAAATATTAATTTTTAACTTGTCTGCTGATAACAGAAATCTCTATAAATTCTTAAAAGGACAAATAAGGAGTAATCCTGCTTTTTAATTTGAACATTAATTTTTAATTTGCCTATTCATAATAGAAAGCTTTATCAATTTCTTGAAGGAGAAATAAGAAGGTAATATTGCTTTCTAATTTAAACGTTAGTTTTTTTAACTTGCCTCCTTATAACGGATAGCTTTATCAATTCCTTTAAAGAGAAATAAGATGCAACCCTGCTTTATACTTTTTCATTTAAAAGCTAATCTTTAATTTTGCCTGCTCATAACGGAAAGCTTTACCAGTTCTTTTAAGGAGAAATAAAGAGCTAATCTGCTTTCTAATTTAAATATTAATTTTTAACTTGCCTGCTCATAACGGAAAGCTTTATCAGTTCCTTTAAGGAGAAATCCTTCCGTTGAGATTTTTGCTTTTAGTCCTAGTTGTTGGAGCAGACCTTCAGGTAGAGCAACAATTTCATGATCAGGGTTCAGAGGAGGGCTCAAGGTTACCAGACAGGAGTCAATTCTTGCTGATGAGGAAAGGATCTCATCATCAGTCTCATCATCTTCTGCAAAGTAAAGCAAAGGAATAGAAGACGAAAGAGAACACAATGTAAAGAGGATATAGTATAAAGAAGAGATGGTATAATATTAAGAGGAAAGAGGATAAAAGAACATAACGAGAAGGTAAACTAGACATAAAGCTGCTAAAAATGAGAAGAAATAGCAAGACGTCTACAAAAATGTAATCTAAATTCTTCCTATAGCGTCCACAGGGGGAGGGGGGCATTGACCCCCATAATGTTTTCGAAGAAGGGAGAACTAACATGGTACTGAACCCCCCAAGATTTTTGCCCCTCCCCCCTAAGTTTTAAAAATATCTTTTTGGGGTACTTTTATTGAAAAATCGCTGTTTTGAGCACTTTCGTTGACACAATTAAAAACAACATTTTTATCCCTCCCCCTAATTTCCGTGACTTGAACCTTCCAAATTCGTCCGTCCAATATTACGATCAAATGCGCTTAAAAGCAAAACGTATTCTTTTTTCCGCTACCCCACAAAATATAAATAAAAATTGAACGAGCCGTCATGACACAGGAATCCGCACATTAATAGTTATTAATCTCGTTTGTAAAAATTGTAAAGTCAAGGCCACGCCAACCTCTTTAACAATCAAGCGACAGTCCTAGCATTGTCTGTATGTGATGAATGCTACAAAAATACCAATAAACGGGTAGACGATCTGCTTTGAAGAATTTGAGCTACTTTAACCTAAAAAGACGAAGTAAAGTAATTGGGTTGAAAAGAAGCAATAAAAATGGTTCAAAAATTAAAGAAACGACACTGGGTACAACATCTTCAAACATCCATTAATTTCAAAGTATTTTTCCTTAAAAATAAAGTAATTGGGTTTAAAAGAAGCAATAAAAATGGTTCAAAAATTAAAGAAACGACACTGGGTACAACATCTTCAAACATCCATTAATTTCAAAGTATTTTTCCTTCAAAAGTTAGAAGTCCAGAAAGAACGGTATCCATTAAGACTGTTCCCCGATACTAGTTGGATATAAGATGACCGAACAAGTCTTTTTTTCAAAAGTCGGTCTTTTCAAAGTTTTTTTTGTAACTTATTTTATCGCTCCTGGTACACCATTAGGGTCCGATATTCCTATATCATTTTACCCAGTTGAATTATGACGTGCATCTATTGAACCTTTCTTTGGAAGAATTTATACATGGCTTTGACGGATTAGCCCAATTGGTAAGATGATTTCAGATAGATTCACAGCCCAGAATACTTGGTAAAGTTGTTTTCCATTCAAACCATCTAAATGTATATACATGCTTAATATTATATATATAACCTTGAATTCGCTACAAAAATCGAAACTAAATCAGTAAATAAGACCCTTTTGAAGCGCTTTTAAAAACTGAAAGTGAAATGAAAAAGCGTTTCATTTGAAACGCTGAAATGAAAATGAATAGTGAAATGAAATGAAAGTGAAATGAAAATGAATAAACATTTTCCAAAAGAAAATGTGACCAAATTATGACCGCTCCGATGTTAACTAGACTAACCAACATACTTTACACTGTAGGAAACAAACTGTATAAAATTGTATTGTATAAAGAGGGCTTTAGCCCCTCTAAAGGCTGAATCTTACAAATACACTTTCTTCAACGAAGTGGAAATTTTTCAAGAGAACTCATCCTTTTACTTAAAATGCATTTGGGCACCAAGCCAACAGAGCCCAACACAGCTGCCCATGTTCCTCCCCCCACTAAATCTCTTCAAAGCTTCATCTTTACCCTTTCCCATGAAGTTCAAATTTCCCTCAAATCCTTTATTACGACCTCTTTCCACCCCATTCAGGGACGATCTGCTTTCTGCTTGGCCCCAAATAGATGGCCAAAAAGCACAATCTTTAGCAATCTGTCATCCTTTCTCTATAAAACAGGGCATAGCCATCTTAGCTTCTTTTTCACTATAGCCCTAGAAAGTGGGATCAAAGCCTACTCTTTGTGCAGCTTATCCTCTGACATTTCCTTTCGAAAACATTTTTCGAAAAACCTTTCAGCCTTTCAAAGAAAACTACGTATAAGAGCTATTGTCATTGTAATTAACCAATTAAACATTGTCATTGTCATCGTCATTATGCAATAAACTGTGATTATGTCATTACTTGAACACTGTCATTACCGAGCACCTAATATTATATTCTTAATTCCCAGACTACTTTTGGCTGTCCTGCTTTTAAATCTTCACTAATAATACTACCCAGGTAATTAAAGCTATCAACTTGATCGCTTTTCTCGCAGCCTAGCATCAACTCTTCATCTTCATTTATTGTTAGTCTTATTAACATTTACTTTTACTAATTAACTTTATTCACATTATTTGTTTACATTATTAACATTAACTTAGTCTTATTAACATTTTTTTTCGAACATTTGTATGTAGGACACTCAAATCCTCTGCATAATCTAAGTGTAGGAGAATTCTACCTTCCATTTGATTCAGTATTTTCCATAGCCCTAACCGAATTCTTTAGGACAAAGTTCCTCAAAATAACCCATATAAACAGGGATAGGACACAACCCTGCTTAACGCCTGATTTCACACCAGACAAACTACTAACCTCACTTCCTACCTTAACCACGGCAGTATTTATCTCTTACATTGCATTAATCACCTTCATTTGCTTATCTGATTGATATACAACACAAAGGATACTTAGCCAAAACTGAGGAGGGTGGGTAACTATATTAAGACCCCTCCATGTTATGCTGATGATCACGCAGTTGGCTTGTTTTAGGGGCTATTGAATTATTTAAATAAGCTTCTCAAGAAACCAAAAAGTACGAATTTTAAATATGATATTTACCTACGACTAATATGCATGATTAAAAAAAAAAAAAAAAAAAAAAAAAAAGTAATTTTGGCATTTCGTAGGAAAAAGGCAATATTTGCTAACTTATCTGATATACAACACAAAGGATACTTAGCCAAACTGACGAGGGTGGGTAACTATATTAAGACCCCTCCATGTTAATATGCTGATGATCATGCAGTTGGCTTGTTTTAGGGGCTATTGTATTATTTAAATAAGCTTCTCAAGAAACCAAAAAGTACGAATTTTAAATATGATATTTACCTACGACTAATATGCATGATAAAAAAAAAAAAGTAATTTTGGCACTTCTTAGGAAAAAGGCAATATTTGGCTAACCAATTCTATTAGAACGAATTCCTGGGGTTAAGAATTTTTATCTCTGAGCATCCCCTTTCTCAGTAAACAGAAATAAAAATGAGGGTAATTGAATATGCAAATCAAGAAGTAATTTTTTCCTAAGAAGTAATTTTGGCACTTCTTAGGAAAAAAGGCAATATTTGGCTAACTTATCTGATATACAACACAAAGGATACTTAGCCAAACTGAGGAGGGTGGGTAACTATATTAAGACCCCTCCATGTTAATATGCTGATGATCACGCAGTTGGCTTGTATTAGGGGCTATTGTATTATTTAAATAAGCTTCTCAAGAAACCAAAAAGTACGATTTTTAAATATGATATTTACCTACGACTATGCATGATTAAAAAAAAAAAAAAAAAAAAAAAAAAAAAAAAAAAAAAAAAAGTAATTTTGGCACTTCTTAGGAAAAAGGCAATATTTGGCTAACTTATCTGATATACAACACAAAGGATACTTAGCCAAACTGAGGAGGGTGGGTAACTATATTAAGACCCCTCCATGTTAATATGCTGATGATCACGCAGTTGGCTTGTTTTAGGGGCTATTGTATTATTTTAATAAGCTTCTCAAGAAGCCAAAAAGTACGAATTTTAAATATGATATTTACCTACGACTATGCATGATTAAAAAAAAAAAAAAAAAAAAAAAAGTAATTTTGGCACTTCTTAGGAAAAAGGCAATATTTGGCTAACCAATTCTATTAGAACGAATTCCTGGGGTTAAGAATCTTTCTCTCTGAGCATCCCTTCTCAGTAAACAGAAATAAAAACTGAGGGTAACGGCACGATGCATTCCAGGGGGAATGGGAAAGGTAAGACTGACCATATCAGAGAGTACGTTTTTAAGGGCATGGTTAATTTACATCTAGATGGCCCCTCAGATATGAACACCGTTTTATAATTAATTCTTTAAAATAGATCAAGGCAAACGTAATGAAATTGATCCCTAAGACAATCAACAATTTGCAGTAAATTATCTCGAGAGGGCTTATATAACCTACTTTGCTCTTCATTCGGAAGAGCATGTCTCCCACCTGATAAATCTGCACTTAAAACCCTGCAAATGCACCAACGGGACAGATGAGGGGGAAGGAAGGAGGCTTCTCTTCATCATAAAATTTCGAAAATATGCTAATTCCAATATATAAGTTTTGAAATCAACATTATTTCAATGAGCAGACAAGTTTCTGATTTGATAGATGATATACATTGATCCCTTAGAATCACCAATTTTGCATTACAAAATATTTGCGATTATTAAAAAACATATAATATATTATATGAAAAAACATATAGATATTTAAACATATAGATTATTAAAAACATATAATATATTATATATTATACGATTATAAAAACTTATATAATATAACATATAATATAAACATATATTTTCAGGAAAATGGGGTAAACATTTAAAAAAACCTGTAAATTTGAATTACCCTGAAATAGGGTAAAAGCCATAAGACTAAGGGAACAAATGCAAACAGCCAATAAATTTTGTCACAAATGCCAAACTTTATAGCTATAACTATTGACAACACTTACCATCACTATCATCATCAAAAGAATCATCGTCATAATCATCATCTTCTGTTGTAACTATAATTTGAACATCAGGAAAGAGACGTACTCCATGCTCGAAGTAACTGTACTCTAACGATAAATTCGTTACGCCTAAAATAAAAATGATACATTAAAGAAATGTACAACTAATAGCAAGTAACTGTAGTAACATGCCGCCTGATACAAACACATCTGCGCATATTCCTCCTCCACCCCAATATATTCAGATCTTCACTCTTTACCCCCCTATAATGAAGTTCCAATTTTCTGTAATCCTGTCTTAAGATCTCTTCGTATCTCATACAGGATCGACCTAAATTTTGTTTGGCCCCAAACGAATGACAACATCGGATTAAAATAGGCAACAGTTAAACCCTCATTATTTAGACTGAGTTTTATTCAAACTGAAATCCTTAGTCAATATTTAAATATTCAATAACTCCTTAGGGAATAAGGAACTTACACTAAATAAACAAACGATACTTTATTAACCAAAATAGCTTATGCCAGCTTAGTTATATCATAAATATAAGAAAATCAACAAAACAACTATTATTAATAAATCCAAAAAAACAAACTAAGTTCAACATCAAATACGCCCTAAGGAGTTAAAATACCAAGTAAAGGATAAATATCCTATAATGTCTCTAAGACCTAGGAGCTGCGTAAACTTTAATATAATTCCTTATAATTTGTCGGAGTCTAGCCGTTAGGTCCGACACTAGAGGGGGACGGGGTCCTCAAGGCCTGGCTTTGTTGAGTTGGACCTAAGCTCAACGCTCCTCCTTAAAAAAGGTAACAGCCTATTAACAGTGGTCTAAAAAAAAGGGTGCATTGGAGATTCAACATCAGGGTAGCGATCCCTATTTTCAAAAAAAAAAAAAAAAAAAGTGAATTTTGTCCATGTTACTCACTTTTTTAGGATTATATTTTTATCATTACTCAGGACTTAAAATCAGATGTGTCTGAAGGTGGTCCTCAAGGTGGGTAATAGTTTAAGGGGAATTGGACTGAAACTCAACGTTCCTCTTCTTTAAGAAGTGATATGCTTGAGCTGAGTGACTAAGAAAGTGAGTATAATAATATCGAGATAGCTGTTCCTTAATGAATAAAAGTAAAGGAACCTTAAGGATGTAATATCAGGGGTGCCATCTATATTTTCTAACAAAAACCCCTGGAGAACTTGGTTTTACCATTTATCTTTCGTCGTCTTAAAGCAGTTTTGCCGAAAATAACAATTTTTGTCGAAACTGAGTCACAAACGCGATACTGTGTAAAAAATTCTCTTGCAAATGATCTAATTAACATTATTGTAAGATGTCTCTATCTGCCTGTATTTTGCAGTTCTCCTTTGCTGAATCGCATATTATTTAGAACAATTTTGCCGAATCACATATATCACAATCCGTTTTGCCGAAAGTGCTCAATTGCTGAACGAAAGTTGGTTGCAGTTCAGAAAATCAACGCTCTAGCTATAGCTGATTCTGAGATACAAATGTAAAAATGTTCAAACCCCTTTTTGGGGGTTTTCGGAAAAACAGATTCGCCAAGACCGCTTTCAAGCGACGCTTTGTCCTTTTCTAGTCTCGAAAAGAAACCTACATTTTTCTCTCCTCTCAATTTTAAGGCTTTGATTTCTTCTTAAAAAACCCTTTTTGAGTTGAGATTTAAATATAATTTTAAATTTTAATTTAAAATAAATTTTAAATTTGAGGTGTCTAAAGTAAGAAAAATTAGAGGTCTTCAGGAAAAAAAAACAGAAGGAAATGCACAGATGGCAAACCTGCTTAAAATCAGGGGGGTGACATGTATCATAATCTATCTCCACTAGTGCCATAATCGTAGACCTAAAAAAAATTTAAATGCACTCATGCTACCCACAAGAGAGAAAAGAGGCATGGTTTCTCCTTGACTAACACAGAGGATTCCTCCGACGCAAATATTTAAAGACAGTGACTCTTCTTCTTTCTCTATATTTCCCTTTTTTTTTTTTTAATTTGATAAGAGAGTAGGAATTTTCTTTCACTCACACTCTTTATAATATTAAACAAAGTTTTTTTTGCCCGAGAAATCAACAAACATTCTAAAAAAACATTCAAATGGTTGTATGAAAAAAATCGAGGCTAAAAAAATCTTGTGTTTTAAAATATAACACACAAGTCTGTCTAGAAAAATTATGTGAATAATTAATAATCACAGGCAAAACTTCAAAAAATAGTGTTTTTTTTTTGCAAAAATAAAGAGGGAAAAACTGAAAAAAAGACAGGCATACACACATAAATCTATTTTAAGCCCGATTAACTTTAAAATTAGTTTTAAATTCATTTTAAAAAATTTGATTAATTAAACAATCTAAAATTTGATTTAAATTAAAATTAAGTAAGTTTAATTAATTAATTAAAGAACAACAGACTAAATAACCTGTTTAATTAAAAATATCAACAAAACCAAAAAAAAAAAACACTCATATTCTGCAAAAAGAGAGAAACACAATAATAAAAAAAATATGGGGGACAGGCATGCAAGCAGGAATTTAATTCATAAGCTAGATCATATATATATATATTATATATATATATATATATATAATATATATATATATATATATGCAAATATAGATATATATTTGCATATATCTATATGCAAATATGCAAATGTATATATCTATACATATATAAATAGAAATGATACACATAGGTCACGAGTTGGAGAAAATTCATTAACAGCCTTAATTTTGGAAAAAATTCATCGCCCTAGGAGTGGCTGTATCGTTATTTGTGTCTATGACGCATGCAAAATTATACAAGATGAATTAATCCGAATAGCTAAAGTAAAAGGAATGGAAAAAAGTCGGAGGTAATGATGCACAAAATTGAAGTGCAAGCAAGATCTGCGGCTAGAAGACATTTGACAAAGAGTATCGAAACGAATCTCTCGAATCGTAAATGAAATCTAGGGTTAGAAGAGAAGCAACAGTGCTAATCACAACGAGTTCAAGAAGAAAACAAATACTATAAAATGGATGTTTCTTTGAAGCATTGTCAGGAAGGAGGAATTGGATTCACATCAGACTTTCCTGACTCAACTGTTGTGGCTTATTTGATACCTCATGACTTAAACAAAAGAATAACGAATATATTTACTCCCTTAAACGAGCAATGGTGTTTTTATTTAAAACATCTTTTTGTTAGAATTATATGCCTTTTTAGTATTTTTCCCAGGGTGGTTGCATCGAACCTAACCTGATGCCATGACATCAAGAAGAAGTTCACATTATCTGCAATTAGAAGACACTTAATACAAGGGGAATATATACAAGAATATATGTAAGGGGAATATATACAACAATATATACAACTGCAACAAGAATCAAAATATACAAGCCTGTCGTGTTCCAAGTGCCGGGGCCCGGCCTCGAAATTGGCTACATAGTTTTTTTTTTTTTCTTAAAACTGGGCTATTGATATTTCTTACCACAAAAACCGTCTAAATAGGACACAACCTTAAGGGAGAATTGGTTTTTTTCCCAGGCTAGCTGTATCGAACCTATGGTGAGACCATGACATCAAGAAGAGTCTGCGGTTAGAAAATACGCGTCAATGAGAATCAGTATCAATGAGAATATGAGCCTGCTGCGTAGCCCTGCCATCGCCCGACGGCAAATCCGCCGTACTACCCGTACTATATATATATAGTACGTATATATATATATATATATATATACGTATATATATATATATATATATATATATATATATATATATATATATATATATATATATATATATATATATATATATATATATATATATATATATATATATATATATCCACAGATGTGTCTTCCAACGAAGAACTACTTTGAGGCTCAACTAACATGCTTTTAACATTTCCTTTATTTCTCGGGTAGAGGGATCGGGACGATCGCATACAACATGACTAATTAAGGCTGTAAAATAAAGGAACCGATTTGTTCCAGTAATATTACTCCTTTAGAAAGTAAAGTACAAAGGCTCAACGACTAATGAGATGAATATAATAGCACTCTATCCTTAATTAGCTTTGGCTTAAGGGATAATGGCAAAGAAACATTTCAGACTTCATCATATGGCGTAAATCCCCCCTGTCTCTAATAATATTCCCATCAGAGAAGAATATTTAGGCCAAATTTATACGTCAACAATATGAGATATAAAGGAATTACATTTGTATTTTAAAATAGGCACAAAACTTGCTTATCTGCAAAAAAAAAAAAAAAAAAAAAAAAAAAAAAAAAAAAAAAAAAAAAAAAAAAAAAAAAAAAAAAAATGCTTTTCCTTTTTTTTATACATCTTCACCGAATCCACTTTCTTAGCTAGCAATACTACCTAGGAGAAAGGGCGGATTTACCCCTAGGTAGCATTATTAGTTAGGAGGGTAAATGCGGTGAAGATGCAAAAATAAGAATACTTCTAAAAATTGGGTAGTCTGGAGAATGAATTTCTCAAAAAATATATTGAGGTACTCGTTTGACTAACAGTATATGAAATAATATAAGATAAAAATATTTTAGGACGAAATTATACATCAACATTATGAGGTATAAAGGATTATACTTGCATATTAAAATAGGCACAAAACTTGCACAACTGCAAAAAAAAAAAAAGAGAAAACAAAAAGAAAATATCAACCACCTTTGCTATTCCGCTTTTTACATCGTCACTGCATACACCTTCTTAGCTAGCCATATTAACTCGATGAGGGGGTGGATTCACCCCTTAGATAGCAATATTAGCAAGCTGGGTAGATGCTATGAACATGCAAAAGGTGGAATAGTCATGAAACTGGGGCACTCCAGAGAGTTGAAGAAAAAGGGAATTTTTCTAAAAAAATATATTTAGGTAGCCTACTCCAGGCTCCGGGTTTCAAGCGTGTGTTAAGCAGGCTTGACAAAAATTGTTTTCAGGTTCTTCGTGTTCAACCCAGCAAAACTTTAAAACGTTTCCATCTTACGGGTTCCAAGTGTGTTTTGACGCAGTTTTTTCAAAATGAAAAACACGCCAAAAAAAGGACAGTAGAACACGGGTTCTGAAACATTTAAACAAGGGTATTCAAAAAGATAATCGGAAGAACCCGCGTCCAAATCCGTTTTGGATACGAGGTGGCCTGAAAACGGGCCCCTTTGTATAACCTTTTTGCAACCCCCCTAGATATATTGTCATCATCCTTACCGCTCCCATTTTTCCAATGATAGCAAATAAAGAAACTTTACTATCACATAGTGTGTTTGGAGGCAAGGATTGGAGTCCTAAAAACCTATTTCTCGATCATTGAAAGAGACGTAACAAAAATTGAACCTCAGGATGGACAAGGAGCAAAAGCTACCTTTTCTTTTTGTTTTGTCAAAAAAAAAAAAAAAAAAAAAAAAAAAAAAAAAAAAAAAAAAAAAAAAAAAAAAAAAAAACTCATGATGCCTATTTCCGTAATAAAAAAGAAGTATTTACAAGTGAAAGGTATCTGAGCTTCCACTCATGATGCCTAATGTCCGTAAAAAAAAGAGTATTTATTTTATTGGGTGATAGACTTCTTACAATTTAGTCTCCAGAGTACCTTGATTCTGAACTATAGCGGTTGATAGACCCCTTGTTTTACAATGGCTACCCAAATCATAGATCAAATAATAAAAAAAAGAGACAAAGCAAACATTGAAAACAATTAAGAATCTCAATTTTGGAATTCTAGAATTTCCCATTTAACCTATATAACAAGCCTTAATGGAAAAACTTAAAGGAACTTTTTTTTTTAAAATATGATATTGATTTCAATCAATCAAACTTGTGAAAAGTATTCCAAATTGTGGGAAGGATAAAACTCGCGGTGAATTTGGGAAAGGAGTGTATATTATTCCTTACTTGTGTGGCAAGTTTTACATTGAGCAATTTTGGAACGATTTGCTGAGCCCCTCAATTTCACAGATACAGAAAGCCTCCTTAAAATTCTGTTTCTGTGTTGGCAGAGCATATTTTGTTCACCCTAACCATTTTATTCAGTTTGAGGAAGTGTCAGGTAAATCTAGTGACAAAGGCAAAAGGATAACGGAGGCCATAGAAATAACTAAAATAAAATACATTTTCGCAGATTTGACAATTAAAAGAGTTACTTACCAAGGAATTAGATCTAAAAAAAAGAAGAAAAAAAAAAGAAGAAAAAAAAAAAACTAGACGAAAAGCTACATTAGATACCGATAAAAGGGTCGTTTCTCATTAAAGCAATTATGTTCCTTCACTTATTTTTATTATCTTATTGTCAGTTACTTCTGTGCTGTAACAGGAGTAGCTCGGTGATTGAAGATTTCCTACTTTGGGTTTTTTCCTTAGAAGCTGAATTTGAAATATTATGTTCTACTTCCTTGGTTTTTACTTGGAGTAGTTACTATGCATTTTGGTTTGAACTTTTCTTTTTACTCTCGTTTGACTTCAGGTATTTTCGATCTATCCTTTTTTTTTAATTTTCGGGTTTAAATTCTTTCCCCTTTTCAACTCTTAGGATGTGTTGTTGCGATAAAACCTGAAATCAAGGCCGTATACAGGGGGGGGGGGGGGAGGGGGTGCTACTGGGTTTGCCTTCCCCAGATTTTTGTCCAACTAATAAAAAAGTAAAAATGCATACACAAATTTTGATGCGTTTTGTAAAAAAATTTATACCTCTCCCCCCCCCCCCCCCCCCCCGAAAAAAACTAATCCCCTAAACAAAATACTGAATACGCCTTTGGGAGAAATATTCGCTTATCCCCCTTCTTTTTATTCCTACTGGGCGCATGCCTATTCAAACAGTTCGTGGCAACGAACTGTAAGTAAGGAGCGACCCGGTTAAATAGTAACCGGAACTCTAAAAAACGGAATTTTGATACCAATAGATACATCAAAAGAATTGGATTTTTTTATGTTGATTTAAATATATAAGTTTCATGAAGTTTAGTCCTACCCATCAAAGTTACGCGCCTGAGAAAATTTGCCTGATTTTCGAAAAAGGGGGAAACACCTCCTAAGTCATAGAACCTTAATGAAAATCGCATCATTAGATTCAGCGTATCAGAGAACCCTACTGTAGAGGTTTCAAGCTCCTATCTGCAAAAATGTGAAATTTTGTATTTTTTGCCAGAATGCGTGTTCATTTTTTGCACGGATGCGTGTTCATTTGTTTTTTTTTTTTTTTTTGTTTCTTCTCCCCACGGGTGATCATATCAACCCAGTGGTCCTAGAATATCGAAGGAGGGCGCATCCAAACGGAAATTAAAAGTTCTAGTACCCTTTTTAAGTGACCAAAAAAATGGAGGGCAGCTAGGCCCCTTCCCACGCTAATTTTTTTCCCAAAGTCACCCGATCAAAATTTTGAGATAGTCATTTTGTTTAGCACGGTAAAAAAAAATATAATAACTATGTCTTTGAGGATGACTTAATCCCCCACAGTCCCCGGGGGAAGGGCTGCAAGTTATGAACTTTGCTCAATGTTTACATATAGTATTGGTTATTGGGAAGCATACAGACGTTTTTCAGGGGAATTGTTGCTGGTAGTGGGGGTTCGGGGGTTTATTCCATGGAGGAATGAAACTTTACGCTAAAGTTTGACTCTTTCTCACAACTCTATTTTCAAAATAATAAAAAACTTTAGCCTAAAGAGCGAGGCGTTGAGGAGGGGACAGCCCCTTTCATATACAGAATAATTTCTGTTCGTTTTAAGTTTTAATGTTGCTCCTTACTTTCAGTTAAAAAAGCTGTTTTTTTGTAATCTCTACAAGATTGAGTTGTTTGGTTAAGTAAGAGAATATCAAAAAACAACTTTATTTCCTTATTCAATCACTCATTTTTGACACATGTTCTTGACACGTGCGATGGGATACATTTCCCAGCTTAAGTTTGAATATCCTTCTTGCATGTTGATTAATTACGATATGATCTGCGGGAAAATGAAATTGACCTTAGGCTATATATATAGACACATCTAAAGAAGATAAGGAGGGGGCTTTCAATCCTTAATTAGCTTCAGCTTTAGATATAATAGCCAAAAGAGCATTTGAGACTGTACAGACGAGGGTAAATCCAAGCTATTAATAACAGATATGATCCATAAAATGAGCCACTGGTCAATTCCTTTGTAAAAGCACGTTCCGAATAAAACTAATTTTTCCTTTTTAACTCTGAAAAATACAAAAAAAGAAGGAAAAAGAAAAAAAACGGAAGTTTTAGGCAACAACATTTAAGAAGAGAAATATCTCTGGATTTTCGCCTGTCTGTAATATGTCGTCAACGCAAAAAAAAAAGAAACAAACAACTGAATTCTAAAAACAATGCAGATATAAAAAAAAAACAAAAAAAAACAATGCTCAAAAGAAAGAAGAAGAAGAAAAAAGATGGAAGATGCAAGATATTGGACTGCTTTTGACACCTAGCCTGCTTCTATTTTGTGATATTTTTTAGTTTTTCGATTCGTTTTTCTTCGGTTATTTAACTTCATAATTTGCTTTTTCAACGTCTGGTTTATTTTTACGATTCCACTGTTTGTTTTCTGTGAATTTTGTGCCTCTTCTGACGAAACCTTGCTGATTATACAGAGCAAATATTTGCCATTTATTTTTCTTCTCAAAATTTCAACTGTCTAAAAGTTTCCGTTTCGCAATTATTTATCTGTCATATTTTATTTTATTTTTTTTATCACTTTTGGTGAATTAAATAATTTCTGAGACCACACTCGCTAATCATGATAAAACGAAACAATAGTAAAAAAAAAAGAAGAGAAAAACGAGGATTATACAAGCCAGTGAAAAACTATGGACTAAAATGCAAATATTTCGGTCAAGACCTCCGCTTGACCGTCCTCAGTGCAAGATAATAACATTAAAATTACTAATAAAACTCCAAGGATACTATAAAAAAATTTTTACTATAAAAAAATTTTAGGTTTGAAATTTTTTTTATAGTATCCTTGGAGTTTTATTAGTAATTTTAATGTTTTTATCTTGTGCTTTGTTTTAAGGTTTTGAATTTTTTTTAGTATCCTTGGAGTTTTATTAGTAATTTTAATGTTATTATCTTTCACTGAGGACGGTCAAGCGGAGGTCTTGACCGAAATATTTGCATTTTAGTCCATAGTTTTCACTGGCTGTATAATCCTCGTTTTTTTCTCTTTTTTTTACTATTGTTTCGTTTTATGTTTGGTGAATTCGGTCTGAAATCTTTCCTAATTTTTCATTTAATGTTTATACATCTGAAACCTTCATAGAAAACTTATGTGCTATTACAGTCACTGATATTTTTTTTTCAAACTGGAGGGTTGTAACTCTGCACGACCTGCATTACATCTCGGAGCGCCGCTTGTTTTACGACATATGGTGCACTCCCATCGCGCGTGGAAGCGCCACCTAGGTGTGTACGATTTTCGAAAGTGGCAACCCTCAATTCGATCAAACACACGCTGTCAAATCTCAATAATAGAGAAAGCCTTAATATGGAGCATAGGTGGATTCCCTGGAACTCTGAATTTCAACTAGAAGATATAAAGAATTTTTTAGAAATTTTTTTTTATAAATTTCTAAAAAAGATATAAATTTTTTAGAAGATATAAAGTTTTTTTTGTACTTCTTGGTCCATTAGTTTTCAAGAGAAATCTACGGTGCTAATGAGAAAAGTATAGAAAAAATCCTCCCAAACAGAGATTGAAAAATCGTTAGCAAAGAGCTAAAATCATTCTGCTCTAATTGAGAAACATTGCTATTTCGTTTATAACAAGCACGAGAAGAACATTTTATATCTTCTGAGAGAACATTTTATACCTTCTTCTTCTTCCTCATTTGCTGAATAATTATCATTCTTTCCTTTCACATCATCAATCTTTTTATAATTCTTTAAAGCCATATTTTTGCCACTAAACTTGTTCTTAGACCTAATCAAGCGCGAATCCAGGATTTGTGTTCGGGAGGGGAGGGGTTATTTTTTCGGGGTGATAAATTTTTTTTTTATAAAATTCATAAAAAATTGTTTATATGCATTTTTGTTACTTTTTACGAGTCAGACAAAAAATTTAGGAGGGCCGGAGGGGTTCGTGGATACGGCCTTGAAGCTAATCATTGTATTTTTATCGAATACTATTATATTTTTTATGTCAAGAAATCGTGAATAACAACCGTAATTTATGAGATTTTGAGCTGGATTATTTTTTCTGATAATTTCTGAATAAAAAGGGAGAAAATGTTGGTTTTAAGTTTTACAATTTATTGATATATCGAAAAAAAAATTAGTCAAGTTATGAGCATGTTGAATGAAATCGTAAAAATAGGAGACTAAATTAAGCATTTAATTATTTTTTTTGTCGATTCGACCAGTATTCTGTGGAAACTGCTGTTTCCGATTTTAAAACTTTAATTTTTTTTAGGTTTAAAAAATCATTTCAATTTTCAACATTATTCCTGCTATAGGTAGTAAAATTAGCTTAAGGGATTTGAATATTAGCTACTGCAATCTACAACTGTCTCAAAAAGTATCATTCCTCCAACACGAACCGATTTTTTGAAATAACTTTTTTGGAACGTTCTCCAAAAACTAATTTTATTTTCACTGTTTATATAAAACACTGCTTCTACTCAGAAACGGCTCCACTAGTCAAACGGCTCCCAAACACAAGCAGCCGTACTAGCAGAGCTGTTAGCAGAGCTGTGTTTAATCCTTTGTTCAGTAGTCACAACAAATTTTCTCCCCTCAAAGAGCAAGGGTTATAATGGCAATATTTTCACTTCCCGATTTTGAAATTTTGTTGCTTTCCCATTCACAATTTCCATTCTCGTACATTCTCCTGCTCAGACTTGAGGTAGCTCAGACAACCCACATAATTGACAATACACACAGAAAAAGAAACACAAGGTGTGTATAATAAATAAGGGGTGTGGGCTTTGGACCCAGCCCACGCAGGGTATCACGCATTTTACCGTTCTCATATAGCTATTATCTGTTTATTTGTTTTTTTGCGGCTTTTGTTACTATGAACCCCTCCACAATAAATTCCTAGATATCCCTGACAGGTCCCTAGGTAGGTCCCTGAATATAAAAGATTATGCGAGACCCTCAATTCCAAAGGGAATATATAAAGGAAAGGGCTAATTTTCGCTACTGCTTCTTCCATTCGTTTTCAAAGAGAATTCGCATTTCCTACGAGGAAAATAATACGAAAAAGTCTCAACTTGAGATTGAAATCCATTCGTAAAGATTTGGAAAAATCCAGCATGAAAATAAAAAAAAAAATTCTCGTTTGGTTTCTAATAAACCTTAATACTGTATTCCCTTTTTAGTATATCTTACCGGTTTACTGTCTGAGCATTCTTCCTTTAGGCATTTCTGTTATCCATTTATTTTCAAGATAATGAGACTTGCAAATGAGAATCCACATTTTCACCTTTGATAGCTTTTTATTGTTAAAAAGAGCTACATGACTGAAAATCGAAAGACTGGGCGGGACTATAGTTTTCCAATAGGACAAAAGGGCCAAAATAGAGACACTATTAACTCCATATTACCCCCATTACGTTCCTTAAACTGAGATGAAACAATTTGGTTCTAACACCTCTGGAAGCCTTCCTAACAAGCCTTGCAAATTACCTTTTGGTCACTAGTAGGTATGAGATTTTATTATGGATATTATACTATTTCTTCTATAGATTAAAATAAGAAATACTCGCCATCTTCTGAGAATTGGGGATCTTGGAACTCCCAAGGGAAACTCCCACTAAAAACCAGGAGAATCGGGGAGGAGATGTCGACCCAAGACATCCATAGGCCGCCAATACTAGTCAGACTTCTGCTATCTTAACGCAGCCCAGCAGACTGAGTGGGAAGATGTGCTGGCAGCAACTAAAGGGGTCTCAAAGAAGAAAAGAATCGAGGTTTTTTCCTTTTTACTTTAAACTAACAAGAGTATTATTGAGGGTAAAGGAGAGGTGCCCCACCTCCCCTTTCTTAAGGTGCCACACCTCCCCTATTAAGAACTCGCCTTAAACCCTCTTCTCAAACTAACTGGGTTATGGGAATAAAAAAGCGGACAAAGCGGAGAGAATATAATTCACTTTTATTGGCCAAACCAACAACTCCTTTGAAAGTTGGGAACTTAGAGCTCCCAAGGGAACCTCCCACTGATAACCAGCAGGATCAAGGAGGAGAAGTCGACTCAAAACGACCCTAGGTCACACAAATACAAGTCAGACCTCTGTTATCTTAGCACGGTCCAGCAGCGTCAGTGGGAAGAAAAAGAATCGATATTTTTCCTTTTTATAGCACCAATGACATCAAAATCAAAACATTTTTTGCCTCGCAGAACCACATTAGGTCTATTCATACCTCAAGACCACAATTTTTCAGGTTTTATTTGGATTATTTTAAAATAATTTTTTTGAACAGTACCACAATTTCATAGCGTTGCCATTTGAAGAGCGACAATACATAAGCAAAATTAAATTCGACAGCCCTTTTCGCTCGTAAAAATCAAATATCAGTAATTTGCTGATTCCTAAAGAGAACTAACTACACTTTCAAGGAAAGCTACACCCGAACCTGCTGAGGGTCATATTTGTTTCTGATCTTTCACTCACGTTCCTTTGATTTAAATTTGGCACCAGCTAATACCAACAACTGCGAGATTATGTAAGGAGGTTTTTTCATTAAAAACTGAACTCCAATTTTTCCTTATTTTTATGGGATATATTAAACAGTACAGATAACTTACATAAGTTAGTAAGCTAGCTAGTAAGTTTATATGTAAATTACTCATAGTCTTTGTTATATATGGCTTTGCAAGTTTACACTTAACCAGGGCCATACCCAGGATTTTATTCGAGGGGGGGGGGGTTAAAAAAAACTTTAAGGTGTATCAAAAATTATCTATATGCATTTTTGCTACATTTTTACGCGTCTGACAAACCTTTCAGGAGCGGGTGTTGGTTCAAACACACTACCCCCACTCCTCCCCTTTGATACGGCTTTGCACTAAACCAATCGAAACAGATTTCATTCCCACTGTCCTTAGTAATTTATGAGACTTTAAGCTAGAATTCTTTTTTCTAATTACCTGAAAGGCTAATCACTGGTTCCAGAGCTGGTTGGACAATGATTTCACTTTCCACCGGTGGCAACTTAATAACCTTTCCAGATTCGCAAACAATTGAAGTGTAAAGACGAACGCCTCTTCTTCCTGGAACGGGAAACTCTCGAGAATTTTTATAGGCAATTTGACGGACAATTGACTCTATCTCGCTCTTATTTTCGCCATTAACGCTAATCTCTGTCATATCTGAAAAGAAAGATGGGTCGTTTATGGTCAACGTGACAAGGAGTTGAGGAACTTGTTAAAGAGAGGAAATTGTAGGACGGATAGAAAAAGGGAAGCTATTAAAGAAACTAGTTAACCAAAAAAAAAGAAAAGATCTATCCCTGGGATACAATTTTAGAAGAAGCTCTTAGTCAACTTATATATATCCAAAAACCCTCAAACTGTTGCAAAATAATAGGTTTAACAACTAAAATAAGATACCAGATATGGGCCGGTAAAAACATTGTTTGATACTAAACAGTTTGTTCTCAAGCCGACTAAAACTCCAGAAATATATACCATTGTAATTGGGAGTTTGAAAAATTTCCCTTAAAATAAACTATGTTGCGAAATAACTTTTAAGAGCTTCAAAGTAGAGCTCATCAGTGTACTAAACATTGGCGCCCAGAAAAAAAAAAAAATTATGAAAAAGACAACAAATTTATATAAATTCAGAGCTACTCATCAATAAATCCTAAAATTAATTTAAATATCATCACCTAACCTTTTAGGATTTTTCTTTAATAGATGCTGCTTGGAAGTGTCACCCGTAGCTTATTAGAAAGAATTAATTAAATTCTGAAACTAAATAAAAACTCTAAAAAGCAAATCTAGAAAAAAGGTAAAAAAAATGGCTCTTAGATTGACAAGGGTAGGTAAAACAATGATATGAAACTGGCTATTGAAATGGCCAAAATTCTGAAATGGTCAAAAAGGTGGAATATCCAAATGGCCTGCCACCAAAGGGTCTTTTACCACCTGATTTTATTGTTTATGGAGAATCTCCATTTTTTTTATTTTTTTATTTTATTTTTTTTTTATTCATGGAATGCAAGCATTCTCGCAGAACAGGTAGAGAAAACGACAAGTGACAAGAAGATGTCAGTCGTTTTTAAACTTCAAACGCGGCGGCGTTACACACTTTATTTTCGAGCTGCTATAACAAGCTGGTGCCCTCTTTCTTTTCTTTTTGTTTTTCTTCTGCAGGGTATGTAGAGTCCGTATCGACGGATTTAAGTAGGGACCATCCATAGGGCCCATTAGGGAGGTTCTTCATTTTCTTTTGCAGGGTATGTAGAGTCCCGTATCGCCAGATTTAAAGTTGGTTAATGGAGATAAATTGCATCAGGTTGATCTTATTCTTTTTATCGTTTGATTTTACTTTTTATTTTTCTTTCCTTTTTCGCTGTTTTTTTTCTGTCTATGGGGCGCACTAGAGAGGTTCTCCATTTTCTTTTGCAGGATATGTAGAGTCCCGTATCGTCAGATTTAAGTTGGTTAATGGAGATAAATTGCATGAGGTTGATCTTATTCTTTTTATCGTTTGATTTTATTTTTTTTATTTTTCTTTTCTTTTTCGCTGTTTTTTTCTGTCTATCGGACCCACTAGAGAGGTTCTCCATTTTCTTTTGCAGGATATGTAGAGTCCCATATCGCCAGATTTAAGTTGGTTAATGGAGATAAATTGCATCAGGCTGATCTTATTCTTTTTATCGTTTGATTTTATTTTTTATTTTTCTTTCCTTTTTCGCTGTTTTTTTTGTCTGTCCATGGGCCCACTAGGGAGGTTCTCTATTTTTCATATTTTTGTTTTATTGCACATACATTGTTAATAAAGAACTTAATAAAACATCCAGAGTACAAAATTGTCACCTTAATTTCAAACGCATATAAATTTATGATATTTTAAAGCTAACTTTCAAAAAACATTTATGGCCCGTATGGCTGTGCATAATTATTTATTTTTTTACTGACCTCCGGGAATTAAGTGACATATCTGCAGATTGGGAACTAAGAACAACTCTTTCACTAATAATTCTGAAAACCCTTAACTGTGTCATTTCGGGAATCTTTGTAGATCATTCCCCTTCGCTTTGAAATTTGACTTTTGTGCAGTTACTTAAAACAGGTTTCAAAGTTCACCTTTTTCCATAACATCAAAAAAAATTCATTTATTTAAAATATGTCCAACGACAAATATCAATTTTGACTTATTGACGCTGTGTTACGACGATGACCCGATGATGGTGGTGGTGATGTATGACGTGTGATGTGTTATGACGTTGTGAAGCTCTGTGTTCAAGCCAGGGGACTGAAAGTTTCCTGCATAGGGTTTTCAGCCATGACAATTCCAATGGTGTACTTTTTTTCGACCCGACGCTATTTTTTAGGGGATTCAAACTATTTTCAAAATTACTAATATTTTTCGAAATAACATTTCACTATTAAGACTCATCGAGATACTAGTTAACGCTCCTGAATCAGCAACAAATGACAATTTTTTTTCATTGCCAGTTAAAAAAAAAAAAAAAAAAAAAAAAAAAAAAAAAAAAAAATGGCTTCTATTTGCCATTATTCTAGATGCCATTTTTTTTTTTACATGCCGAAATTTCTACATAAATTTCAAAAAATTTTTACTCCAAAACTACAACAGTGCAGCCAATATTTTTCAGTGCAGTAATAAGCCAAGTTATAGTTTATGCATAAATCGAGCCGCTGTAAAAGTTGCTATAAAAAAGGATAAAGATCCTCCAGAGACACTGATGGCGCATTGGGCGTCCATCCAACGTTTCATTTGCTTGGTATTTTACTACATCGACAAGTAGCTAGTCTATCGCCCAATTTTGACGCACCAGGGATCAGTCCCTTGGCCCCGTATTGGTAAGAAGAGAACTCCTACCATGAGGTAGGAGTCTAAAAGTACCTGAGTTCCTTTCAGACCGACAGCAAGGCAAACTCTACCATTTTATTGTTTACAGCTCCGACTTCGAGCTTATCCGACCTCTTGCGTCAAGCTGATCGAACAATTACCAGTTTTATGCAACCCAAAGTAAGAGAAATTCAATTATAGTCTCTGATTTTCAGGAACGTAAATGTCTTCGAAAGTTACGCTTGTTGATTTGATTTGCTTAAATCCCTTATCTAATATGCGGGGAAGGATTCCAGACTCTCCATGGATTTAGAAATCCGTGGAACGTGCAAAAATGATGAACGTTTATCGTCGGTAGGGTAAAGTCGTAGCTGAGTTTCAATAACCAACGTTCAATATGAAGAGTTAATTACCACGAATAAAACAATTACCAGACGCTGATACATCAAAATGAAATGCGCTGAAAGCTTGTATGTATGTATATATTTGTGCATGTATATATTTTTTCTCGAAAACGACTCGACAAATTCTATAAAATTAGTCAGATGTACATAAAAATTGTAAGCTAATGTCAGGAAAGCTTAACTTGAATAAACTGAGTAAAAATGGGCCCTCAGAGCTTCGTTCTCGTTTGACACTTTTTGGACAACCAAACAAACAACAGGCCACAAACAAAAGTACAGATGTACCATATACAGATGCCCAACGGGCTTATCTGGCAATGCCGGAGAAGGGTTTAAGGTATTAGACATGTCTTAATGCTATCCACAATGAGTGATAAATGTTTGAAGAAAGTCGTTGTCCTGTTTATTGACCGGTTAATTTATTCAAACGATCACTTTTACGTTTATCAAACAAAATATAGCATACATATACGCAATATATAAGAAGCGGGATACATCTCAGCATAGTCAAGATAGAACAATATATTTAGGGAATGTAGTTAGTAAAGTGTAGGGAATATAGTAAAATCTCATTTGGTATTTTTACATAGATGGTTAGGTACAAATAGGAGCTTGATTGAAATTCAGTCGGAGGAAAGTTCAGGAAAATTATAGCGCCGTGGATCAGACTTATATTGAATACGTTGGTTAGGTAGTGCACTAAAATTAGGGGGTAGAGATCCCCCCTAATTTTAGGGGGGTAAACTAAAATTAGGGGGGTAAAATTAGGGGTACCGTTAGAGATCGGAGTAGATCAAAGTCATTACTGCGTCTAAGTGGTTGGTGCGCTGAGTTGCGGCGCATGAGTTCGATAAATGGTGTACCCGGTTATTTGGTTTGGGACGAAGGTTAGTGGTGTAACTCTGTAAGCTCAGCTAGATTCGACCCAACCTTAAATGGGTACCTAGATAAATCTGGGGAATGTAAGCAAGAAGGGTATGCAAAAGCAAAGGATGGCTGGCCCCAGCCCCCTATCGTACTTCCAGGCTGAAAGGCCACGAAACGGAGATCAGCACCGCCGGTTTGAACCTTTAGGGTCGACTGCCGTCATACTTACTTACTTTTACTTTTATTATTGTGTCTAGGCCTACTCAGTAGGTTTAATATTAGCAAAAATGTATTGTGAGTGCACAGTTTTCTAGGCTAGTTCATAGTAAAATAGGAGTAAAGCAAGGTCGTACCCTTTCCCTTAGGTTTTCTTTGTATATTAATGATTGGAGGAGTTTGGCGGTTGTGTTGGTTACAAATTTTAGCTTGTTTTCCCGTCCTTTCACTGATGACACTGATGCTTTAATGGGAGATTCGCGAAGGAATTTGAAGAAATTATTAGGCATAATGTCTGAATATTTGAAAATGAAGAAGTTGGAACTAAATGTTAGTAAGTCGGGAGTAATAGTATTTAAAAGGAGATTATTTAATGAAAAAAAAAATTGTTTGTTTCAATGGAATATGTCGGATTTTGAATATGATTTTTGTCTATTTATGGTGTAAATTATCACCAGCAGGAGTTGGGAAGTTTTATGGTTAATAAAGGGCAAAAAATGACGTTGCTAGTATCGAAAAGTTCATTAAGGTCTATAGGTACAGAAGAAATTATGCTAAAAAAAAACGAATTTTTTATTCTAAGATTGTAGCAGTTCTTCATTATAGCACTGAAGTTTGGGAAGCGTAAAAGGCTATTAAGTTCGATAGGGTACAAATGAATCATTTTAAGAGGTCATATGGACTCAGTTCAAAGTTTAAACATTTAGTATAAGGGGTGATTTGGGCCTAGGATCATTAAAAGATCGCAGGTTGGTTTGGATGGTAAAATATTGGGGATGAATTGCAAAATTTGCCGAATACATTGCTAGTTATGTTGGCATTTACGGATCTGCTGGGTGATAAAAGGAAAATACAACCAATTTAATCATTTTTGGATGGTTGCGGATTGAGTGAATGGTGGAATGAAGGAGAAGGTAGGAATAGTAGCTAGGCTAGTAAAAGATAGATTTGATAGTCAAGAAATACAGAAGTGGCAAAATTAGAAAATGGCTTGCCGTCACTAAAATGGTACACATAGGTTAAAGAAGTATGGAGAAGGGAGGAGGAATTATATGTAAAAGTGGGGTTGGGGGCAGTGGATATTAAGGTATATGTTCCCTCTGAAACAACCAATTTTGAGACAAGTCTGTAGCCTTAATTTGCATCAAAAGGCTGAGATACTTACATAATTGCATTCATTAATCTCGGATCTGTTCATTCACCAAGCCAGAATTATTATATCATTTAGACTTTTTTACAGAAAAGGATCTGGACTTGCTTCAAAAATATGAAAAAATTTCCCTTTTTCTATAAATTTAACGTATTTTTAAATCAAAAAATCTTGTACCCAGGGTTTAAAACTTTTTTCGGTAGATGGATAGAACTGAATATCAGCTATGGAGTCATAGTAATATTTCCTTTTTTGTTGATTTATTAAAAACCGTAGGAGAGCAGAACAATAACTTACCGAAACTAACACAGGTAACATTAACCTTAAGGGGATATTCTCATTAAGAGAGAATTTTTTACCGCTTGTCCATAGAAGATAATGTTCGGGGAGGGTAAGGGTTAAAGATGGTCATTATATTTGTCCGATGCGGGGAGAGAATAATGAAGATTTTATTTCATTTTTTTTATTGATTGTGTAAAGTTGGGAGGTTTGAGAAAGAAAATATTTGGGGTAGAAAAAGGTGACGAAGGGTGGTTTGTAGGGGTTTGGAATTTATTAGGATAAAAAATTGTTGTAGATTGATCTGTGTGGGTATTGCGCATCGAGAAAATTTTCTTGAATAGCTGTACTTCTTTATTTTTATTATTTTGTTTTTTCGTGTGTGTATCATATGTTCAGTTTGCCATGGACCGTTTTTTTTTTTTTTTTTTTTTTTTTTTTTTTTTTTTTTGGCAAATGCATATTATATATGATAAAACTCAATTAATTTCCATAACAAAATTACAGAGGAAATAACAACTCGATAATTAATAACTGCTAAGCTAAAATAAGTCGATTTCAAATGAAAAATTGCTGTTTCCATTTTCAGTGAAAACAAGGTCCATTTTCAGGAGGAATAAAATCATTCCTCCAAAACACCTACAAAATATGTTTTCTCATATTATCTCACATGTTGTTTATATTCTTACCTCGCATATTCCCATATAAAACTTAAATTTCTCGATCATTTTCTTAAAGTCTAGCATTGGCGGTAAAATTAATAGAAATCCAAGGCCGTTTTTTTTTCTTTGATTTTCTAGAAACTTGAAAATCATGGTTGAAGCGATTTCTACAATCCAGTAAAAAGAGCTCAATTCTAGTTCAGTTTATCTAGCAAAGAGAGAAAACTAAGCTTGCTTCCGTTTTTTAAGAATTAAAATTGTGTTGTAAAATTTATTAATTTCATGGAAGGTAAAAGACTATTGATAGCTTCATAAATTATTATTATTTTTTTTATTAATTGTCTTCCGACCAAGAACGTATCCAGAATTTTTTTTCGGAGGGAGGGGGGAGAAAAAACATTAAGGAACGCATAAAAAGTTTGTTTATATTAATGTTTGTTACGTTTTAGCGAGTCGGACAAAGATTTAGGGGGGGGGGGATCAGGCCTTGCTTCCAACAAGTGCTTAATATTTACTTAATATTTTGATATTTAAAAGGGCAGTAGAACTGCCCTTTTAAAGACTATCATTATTTGAGTTTCTTCTGAGAAGTAAAATTGTATAGTAAAACTTAAAGACTATTGAGAGCTTTAAAAATTAATAATTGATTTCCTGTAGGCTATTTGAAGAGTTGTTCCGTTCTAATCTTGTTTTTTTTTTTCGTGGTTTTGTGTTTTTGGTAAAGCGCTAGTTTTTCAGAATTTCACTAACATGGGAAAATATCGAGAGCCGGTTTATTTGAAATAATTTTTTTTCAAAAATATGTCGCATACACTGCGAAGCAGTAATTTTGTTCGTTCTTAGTTTTAACTTTGCTCTTTACTTTCATTAGAAAAAAACCCATTTTTTTCTTTTTTACAATTAAAATGAAACTAATCCAACTGAATCCACATAATTTCGGAAAAAAAAAAAAAATATCGCATGCTAATGGTCCGCGTAGCGCAGATACCAATCTCCTGATTCTCTGCCTTCGACAGGACGTGCAATGCGGGGTGGGGGTAAATCATCGGAGACACTTCCCGTGGTGTTTTCCTCAGACTTATCTAGGTACTCAATTAGGGTTAGGCCGACTCTGGCTGAGCTTACAGAGTCGGACCACTGACTCCTGTTCCAAACCATATAAGCAGCGACACAAGGACTCGAACCTATGTCATGACAGACAAAGATTTTCAAGTCTAGCGCACTATCTACTCGGCTAAGACGACTCAAATTATTTGGGTAAGAAAACAAATATTTCTTCCTGGTCAAAATCACTTTTTCCTAGATTTTAAGTATTAAGGGCAGTGAAAATGGAATATGATCTTTTGAAATGGTTAGGTGGAAATATAAACAACTACTTATATCTTAGCAAATTAGGAAAAAAAATCAAAAATTAAACTTGTAATTAAAAAAAACCTCCGTTTACATTTGTGCGATTTTTATGTAGTAGCGGGCGCCAAATTTAGAAAAAAGATACGTGGCTGAAAAATCCACAGAAAACTGGCTAAAAAACATTGAATCCCTTGGTCAAGGGGAATCTAATGTAAAAAAAAAAAAGAAACGTATTGGGCAAATAGGGCAAAATTAGCGTAATTTTTGTAGGCCAACCACAAAGACAAGATTTGTCTTTGTACATTAACAGAATGTGAATGTTTGGATTTTTACGGTTGTAAAGTGTTGCCAAATTTAAGTAATTAGTAGATAACAACTAAGTTTAAAAATTTAAATTTCGAATCAATTTTAATTTTGTAGCCGTAAATCCCTTGGTCAAGAGGAATCTAATTTAAAAAAAAAGGAACGTTTAGGGCGAATGGGGCCTAAATTAGCGTAATTTTTGTAGGATTTTAAATCATTCTAAAAACCTCAGAACGGTATCTGAATATTAGCTTTAAATTTAAAGCTAGAAAGGGTCAAGAAACATTAACGAAGACAATTTTGAAAAAAAACATGTTGTACCGATTTAACAGGTCAAAAATAGGTGAAATATTTTTCTGTGTCTATCCTATAGCCTATCGCCCAACATAGTGCATCACGTACATGGTTAAGTGTGATTTACTCTTGAAATATATTATAGATTAACTTCGCTTGTAAGAAAAGATATAAATTCCTCACTGGTGCAAAAATAACATAAGTTGAAGCTGGGGTATTAAGATTTACTGACGATGCAAGACTGCACTTATTCCTATATCTACTTTTTATTTTCGTTGATTTATTTTCCCGGCTCAAAGCAGCAAAACGAATATAAATGTGGTACTAGCCTAAAAAACATACGTATTTTTTAAACAGCCAAAAGAAAAGTCTTATGCCCGTGCCACAACATAGTCACATCTATCGATAAGAAAAGCCAAATATCATGAATCACAAGGCAATTTTCTTGATTTAGCGTCACACTTTTATTTAAAAAGCAAAAATTAAAATTGCAAGAAATTAGTTTAAAGTTTTTGCACCAAACCGCTGTTCTAAGTTTCCATCTTTTCTAGTTCTAAAAATTATGCCTTAAACCTGAACTCTGATTGGTCAGTCAAGAAATTTATGTTTGAAAGTTGAACAATGTTCAACTCGAGAAATTACGAACGGCGAACGTAATTGGCGCTGTAGTCGTACGTAATTTTGATTTTATCGACAAGTGTGACTAGAATGTGGCACGGGCATTAGAGAATCGCGGTTTTTAGGTATCAATAGAAGTAGGGTGGGTCGAGATGGCATTAACTGTTTTCATTTCGACATTCTTAATATTTATTAAAATAAAAGTACCATTATTATTGAGAATCTGCATTCCAGGTTGAAGAAGCTGAAACGATGGCAACTCAAGTCCCTCTTGACATCTTCTAAGACAGGATATTACTTCGGAACTCTCCAGTTTTCCAATAAGAATAGAAAGGCCAGAGAGATAGCCTTTCATATGATGCTTCAATCGCTGCTCGCTTCCTAAAATGATATATATATATTTTTTTTTTTGTAGCATAGCAACATAAAACATATCAACAATAGATGAACTAATAAAAATTCAAGTCGAAGTCCACCAAGCAAGTTTGGCTATACGAAATGTGACTCACGAAATTTCAAAGCAAAATATGTTGACGGATTATACAAAAAGAAAAAGGTTTAAAATTTTAAGCAATTGGCCGATACAGCTGGCAGGGTAAAACAAGGGCGAGAAAATTCATCCTCGGTCGCACAATGAATGATTAGGTGCTTGTTTTATGTTAAAGAAATGGGCCCTAGTAGCTTTGGTTAGGTTTAATGGGCTACACATATATATAGATTTAAATCCAATGTATGTTTGTCTATCTCTCCTGTATGCGGTACTACTTTGTTCATCCAATTACTACCTTACTACACTGTTGCCAGTAACGCAATTGTCAGATTGTGAGGACAAATTTCAAGATGGACTTAAGCTGAAATCTTTTTCAATAATCTAAGACGATTTTTTCAATAATTCTTAAATCCTTATGCAGATTTCCCACCAAAACATTCTTAAGTGACTTTCAGCTCCAAAGTGACTCTTTAAATAAAGTGATTGTTTCATTTTGTTGGAGCCACATATCAGAATATAACTACGGAGACACACAATATAATATAGGAGATTCCCTTCCCTCTGGTTGTGTTGTATTGCTATATCGGATCTGTCAAAAAAAAAGAAGCACCTACAGTTTATCACATTTCTTTTCATTTTTTTTTTCTGTAGACGTTGTGTGTTTTTCTCATGTCATTTCCTATCAAATGTTAATTTGTTTAATCTATTCTTTTTTTCAATTTTAATCCTTTCTAATTTTTTCAAAAATGCGATCCCAATAAGAATGTTGGGATCCGTTTCCCAGCATTATTAAGTGACTACACACTGATTTTACTCAATGAAAGAAGTCATGAAAATTACGAAAGTTCCAATAGAATTCAAATGTAAACCACTCAGAGTGGCCGTAATTACGCACAAACGCTTGAGGTTGACAGTATCTCAAGTATAGTCAACTAAATTCCCAGGTCCGAAAGCAATCCAAGTTGATTATGCGAAACCTTTCTTTTACCTTGTGGTTTTCGGCAAGTTCTCAGGTTGACCTGTTCCGCTCACCCCACTAAGAATGAGCTTACCTCTTATATGACCAGTTTTTCCCACCGAAAAGATATTGTCTGTCTTTATGATACTTGGACATCTCAGGAGATATAAATCTCTGGTATGGGGCATATTCCAGCGTGGATAATTTTGAAGTTTCCATACTAGAGATTAGAGGGGCATTTCCTATCAAGTTTAACTTTTGCCAAGTTTCACCTAACTTACATCCAATAAGGGTACTTAGTATGGACTCTCAATATTTGATGTGTAGTGAATATTAGGTAACAAACACATCAAAGTAGATCTTATCAAAGATATGTACTCCAAATTTGGGAGTCGCGTCATGACTAGTGAAGGTCTCACTAAAAGTTTCCAGACTTCCGCAGGTGTCCTTCAAGGATGCCTCTTGTCTCCAGAGCCGTACAACCTTTTCCTCACAGCAGGCTTATCCCTAATGGAAACAACTTGTGGCACACATATAGGGGGTGTTCAGACAGATAAGCTAGCCTACGCCGACGATATCGACGAAATAGCTGAAACACCCGAGGATCTACAAGCCGTTGCTAACGACGCCCTCGAAGCCACTAGTTCTTTTGGAATGATCATAAATGTATCATAAATGTTTGATTAGTTGAATTTTGCAAACGCTACAGAGTATTCCTGAAAGTTGGTTGTGATTCCTGAAGTAGCGTCGGTATTCAAACGCTGTTGGAAATCGTCGGTGCAGGAGATAGGGGTGTTAGCCGTGCCCAAATTAACGGTGGCTTAGCGAACTGCACGTCCGCATCGACGTGGATAAATTATAGGTGCCAAAATAGGTAAGAGAGATTACATATTTTATTTTATTTGCAGTTGCCATGGGGCGAAAAAGGAAGATTGCTAAAACTGTCCAAGTAGGATCCCAGTCTGTTGAGAACAGTTTGTTGAATTCGACCGTTTCATCTGAAGGGAATAACGATGTCGCTTCACTGAAGACCCTGGCGGATGATTTTGCTAAGATGCTAACAATACTTACTGAAAATGGTAAAAAACTAGACTCTATAAACGATAGTATAAAAATGTTAGAAAATCGTATGGTATCAGTGGAAAATACACAGTCTGAGCTAAAATCAGAAGTTAATACTACGAGTTCGCGTGTTACACAGCTTGAATCTGATGTTCTAAATTTAAGAAATCAAATGTCAATTATCGCTAGTGCAACGAAAAAAAGTATGAAACCGGGAGTGCAGATCTGTCTCGTCGGCTTATGGCATCTGAATATCGACATACAGAGACGAATATTATCGTTTGGAATGCTCCCTGCGAAAATACCACCCAAGCCGAAACGTTTTTTGACCAGTTGTGTTTGGAGGGTCTAGGTCTGTCCATGGTCCCGAGGTTTCGAGTTGTTGGTAATGTCCGTAAGGAGCAACCGTATTTTAAAGTTGATGTTGGTTCTCGAGATGCGAAGGTCAGTGTGCTTAAGAACGGAAAGAAATTAAAAGGTAAAGTTATTGGACACCATAGAAATATATCTGTTAGCGATGATGCACCAATATCAGTTCGTGAAGCTCGAAGGAAGTTGTATGTAAAGAAATCTAGATTAAATGATATAGGAGTTTCATCATGGGTTTCCAATACAGTTCCACCATATATACATATCGACCGTGGTGGTGTGGCGGCAAAATTTGTTACGATGAGCTTATCCCTGAGTTATGTGACCAATAGATGGTTATATATCATGAATGGTGAATTAAGATTTTGTTAAGATATTTTTTTTTTTTGTATTTGTATTTGTATTTGTTTTTATGGAAAAAAATGAAAAGTTGTTCTTTTTTTCTCATTTATTTAGTTTTTGTTAGAATTTAGAATGGGTAAGCGGTAGACACAGGTAGAGCATTGTGTTTTCTTCAATTATAATTTTCTGGAATTCAGTAATGGAAATAGTAAGCCTGTATTGTGACAGGCTAGTGTTAGTGACAATTTTTTCACCTTTTTTGTATTCGTTTGTTTATTTATACTATTTTGTTAATATGTTTCTTATTATTTTTAGGTTATATTGTGTTTTACTGGAGCTTCAATTATGTTGGAAACGGGACCACCGACCCTCCAAGTTATAGTAAGTTATTCAGTTGGTTAGGTTTGGTTGCAACTACCCCTCCTTTTCTTTTATATATATATATATATATATATATATATATATATATATATATATATATATATATATATATATATATATATATATATATATATATATATATTTATAAAAAATGATAATTGTTCGTAATGATCGTTTGGATTGGGTTGAGAATAATCCATTGAGTGTTTCGGATTTAGGATTAGGGATACTTCACAGGGATTTTGATATGGGGGTAGATGATGTTTTTCCGAAGGTTAATTATAAGTGCCCAGTTGATTTACATACTAGACTGGCACCGGATAAACTTGGCATTTTTCATTTGAATTGTCAGGGTTAAATAGTACAGTGGATTATTTGTCGGAGCTGTGTATGCTATCTGATTTTCATATTCTTGCACTTACTGAAACATGGTTAACGAATAATAATTCTGGACTATTGGATATTTTAAGTTATAATATGTATGTTAAGAACCGTACTCACCATCAGCATGGAGGACTTGCCCTGTATATTAGAACTGATTTGAATGTGAAGGTTAGGGATGATTTGTGTGTTAATAATAATGAGATGATTTTTGAGTGTTTTGTTACGGAGGTTGATAAGAATGGTGACCCATTTTTTATTGCTGTTTGTTACCGCCCCCCTTCAGCTAGTGTAGATTGTTTTTTAAAATTATTAGAGCAACAAATGGACCTTCTAACTCGTAAGAACATGCCGTGTTTTGTGTGTGGGGATTTTAACATTGATTTGAAGTTGTTAGCATCTAATTTAAAAGCCCGGAATTTTTTGAATTTAATGTTAGGTTATGGGATGCATCCTGCTGTAAATATTTGTACTAGAGTGACGGAGTCATCTTCATCTCTAATTGATAATGTATTTTTGAATGTTCCCCATGATTCGTCAAGTGTTGTGTTAAATGATGTTTCGGATCACTTTGGTTTGGCTATATTAGTTCCGGGTATATTTAAAGAATATTAATATTAATTGTGATGCTCGCCCTAAGCCTAAGAAATTATTAGTTGATTCAAATACTATTACAAGATTTAAGCTTAGGATAGAACAGTTAGACTTTAAATTTTTACAAGAAGAATTAGATTTAAATTTGAAGTTTGAGCTTTGGTATGGTAAGATTAAGGATACGTTTTTGGAATGTTGTGAAGTGTCAGGAATACAGAAAAGAAGGGTGTCTCCGAATAAACCTTGGATTACAAAGAGTTTGTTACAGTCAATTAATAGAAGACGTTTTTTATATAAGTTGTCAACAAGGAGCAATGATCCTCATGATAAAGTAATATATAGAGTTTATAATAGTAGGTTAAATGCTGCACTCCGACTGGCTAAGGTAGAATATTATAAGGTTAAATTTAAAAAAGTTGAGGGTAACCCGAGTATGACTTGGAAATTGATTAAGTCGGTGACTTGCCCTGGTAGCGTCTTGATCCGCCCAGATAATATGGGAATGAATAATAATGTTGTAGATGAGATGTGTAATCACTTTGCTACTATTGGGCAGCGTGTGTCATCATCGGTGCCAGTATTTGATCAAGATGGAGATTTTCGTCAGTTCCTACCTGAAGATTGTGATGTGTCTGCGTACCTTAAATCTGTAACTATTGATGAATTATTTGATGTTATAAATAATATGAAAAATGGTGCATCAGGAGGCGATTTTATTTCGTTGAAGGTTTTTGAGTCGATATTACCTATTATATCTAGTCATTTTTTAGGACTGATAAATAATTGTTTAAAAAGCTGAATATTTCCCGATTGTCTAAAGTGCGCGAATGTTATCCCGATATTTAAAGGAGGGGATAAGAATTGTTTTAGTGATTATAGACCGATTTCTTTACTGCCATTTATTTCTAGAGTGTTTGAAAAGTTGATTCATAGTAGGATGGTAAGTTTTTTTCGAAAAAAAGACAATTTTTTAGTTCTAGTCAGTTTGGGTTTAGGAGTCATCATTCTACAGAGCATGGAGTTTTGTTTTAACAACTTTTATTAATGATGCTTTAGACAAGGGTCTGAAGATAGCTTCGATATTTTTGGATATTACTAAAGCATTTGACTCTGTTGATCATGATATACTAGTTCAAAAGCTATATAGTAGTGGTATACGTGGTGATTTTTTAAATGTGATAGTTAGTTTTCTTAGTGGAAGGACTCAGTGTGTCGTGATGGATGGAGTTACGTCTAAAATTGAATATATTTCGATTGGAGTACCTCAGGGTTCCGTTTTGGGCCCTTTGTTGTTTTTTGGTTTATATAAATGACCTTTGTAGAGCTTCAAGTAATGTGTCTTGTTCTTTAGACCTTGATAATTACGGTACTAAAGGAATTCTACCATGTTTTGCTGATGATGCCCATTTCACTGTAGCTGCTAGAACTGAAAATGAGCTGATGACTATGTTGAAACAAGGTATTTCTTCGATTGAAAAGTGGATGCGAGTAAATAAATTGAAACTGAATCATAATAAGTCGAATTTTTTGATTTATGGTAGAATTACTGGACATTATCCATGGATTAATAGTATAGAAGTAGGGCACCATACTATTGTAAGATCTACTAGTACTAGATACCTTGGTGTTATAATTGATGAAAGCCTTAGTTTTAAAGACCATATTGCATCTGTTAATAGCAAATTGTCTCGTAATATTGGTATTATGCGTAAACTTAGGTATCTTTTTCCGTGTGAAATTCTGAGAATGTTGTATTTTTCTATGGTTCACCCATATCTCATTTACTGTTGTATGGTTTGGTCGAAAACATTCGTAACTCACCTTCATCCGCTCTGCGTTACACAGAATATGGCAATTAGAGTTCTTTATGGTAATCAAATTGACCTATCTGTATCGGTGAGGCGTCTTTACAGCGAGTATAAAATTCTACCGTTGGCAGGAATATGTGTATTCTATAATGCTCTGTTTATGTTTAAATATTTAGCTTCGGAGTTACCATCATGTTTTTCAGGAATGTTTAGTCTTGCGTCTACTACTCACGATCATTTGACACTATCTTCTCAGTTGGTGCGAAGACCAGCTATGGTCACGTCTAGGTCTAGGTTTTCAATTCGCCATGTTGTTCCGTTAGTTTGGGAGAGTTTGCCAGAGGATTTGAGGAATGTTGGGGGTTTGCAGGATTTTCGTAAGTCGCTAAAGAACCATTGTTTTGATGTGTATATTTTGAATGGATTATTCCACGCCACTTAAGTTTTGTTTTTGAGGAGGGCTTAGTTGCAGCTGAATATGATTATAGTTATTATAATTTTGTTGGGTGTTGTTTGGAGGTTCGTTGGTTTTCGGGGTCCGGTAAGTTGAGCTCTAATTTCTTTTTTTTTTTTTCTTTTTTTTTCTATTTCTTTTTTTTTTTTTTTTTTTTTTTTTTGTTTTTTTTTTTTTTTCTTTCTTTTTTTTTTTGGTTTCTTGGTTTTTTGATTTATTAGGAGGGTTTTTCTCCCGCACAAGCATTGCTTCAGGGAATCGATGATGTATATATTTTTTTTAAAATAAACCCAATGTTACTGTTATCAAAAACAAAGATTATGTGCTGCTCACGAAAGCCGCAGGATACAGTTAAGCCAGACCTGAAACTTAATGGAGAGAGTATCCAGTGGGTCGACGAGTTCCCTTACCTCGGTAGTCTGATCACCAGCGACAACAGTCTATCAAAAGACATTAAAAGACGTCTCGCCCTCGCGAGTTCCAGTTTCAAGGCCCTTATGCCCATATGACGAAACAAGGATTTGTCTCTGCGGCTTAAGACACGACTTTTCGATACCCTGATCATCCCCATCGCAATCCACTCATGTGAAACATGAACGCTGAAGGTAAATGACAACCGTCGACTCGCAGCATTTGAAACTAAGTGCCTCCGCCGCATCGTCCGGATCACTTACCTTGATAAAATCTCAAATGTCGAACTTCTCGAGCGCCTTAAAGTACAACAAACAATTCTAATGAAGATCCAGCTCCAGCAACTTCGATGGCTCGGTCACGTACAACGGATGAGTCGGTCCCGTCTCCCAAAAATCCCCTTCGAAGGCCAAATTCAAGGTTCTCGTCCTCGTGGTCGCCCCCCAAAAAGGTGGAAGGAAAACTTTGCACCTCGCCACCTCTCGGACCTTCTTCGCCTAGCAGAAGACCGCGAAGCATACAAAAGGCACATCCGCGCCATTACGAAGAAAGAGGCCCCAAGACGACCTTCAAGGACGGATGGGACTTACGACAAGTAAGTCAAGTCAACAAATGCAAAATACTTTCTTACAGAATAGCCTGGATACAAATAGACGCTATTTCCCAACCAATAAAAGCCTGGTAAAATTTCTGTCAAAATCTTTGGTTTGGAAACAGAACAAAAAATAAAGACGTCTTGCTGGAAAATAAAACTAAGCTAGAATAAAATTTCTACAGAAGTTTCCAATTCCCTTGGTTATTCCTCTAATATCACTGTTTCTACAAGAACTATGATGCGGATCATCGCATAAATTTACATTTATGACGACTTACCGTCAGCTACACAAATCCAGAATACGTTTAGCTTAAAATTAAAGTTTTTATGCTTAGTTCAGACGTGTTAAAGTTCCTATAAGGATTGCTTTAAAGAGTGAAAACATTTTCAATTAGTTTTTTCAAGATATCCTACAATGGTTAGGAAAGCCTTAAAGTGCAGAGGATAAGAGTGAAAAGAAAATCTGATAAGTGGAAAATCTGATAAGTGGAAAACTACAGAGCCGCATATGTATTAAAAAAAATTGAAAAAATGGAGAATTTACTGTTTAGCTAAAATGCCCATCGTCTGCAATTATACAGTTTCTGCAAGTAGCGGGTGCCAAATTAAAAAATTGGGTGAAACATCAGCTAAAATCATGCAGCACAAACAGCTTAAGACGGTTCATCTTCCCTTTGAAGGTGTAGCTGTCTTTGGTAATAAACGTATTGGTAATGTTCGAATTTTTACAAACGAAATGCGAGAAATGCATCGTGTTTTACGATCATCGAGCACGAGTACGAAAAAAAAATGCAAATTTTCATAAACTTTCAAACACGAGTAGAAATTTCCAAATGTGGAAAGCTAATGGAACACTCCATACTTTCTATTGTCGCTTCCGATTCAGTGGTGTCAATTGAAGGGGAGGATGAGAGAAAGGAGCAGGGAGGCAGAAGTTCATGTGCCTCCCAGAAATTTTATGGGCCCTAAATTTTGAAAAATACATATTGCCCCCCTCCCCCAACCCATAAATTTTTCTGAATTTAAGCCACTGATCTATTCTTTCTAGTGTCACTGATCGACATCTTATTAAGCAAACTAAATAATACTAATCGCATCACGTAAATTATTTCTCATAGTAAAACTTAGTTTTATTAGTATTTTAATTTGTAACATAAAGTGATAGGTGATTTATTTCCCATATGAATCTAAAATATTCTAAACCACTTTATGTAATTTATTCATCACAATTGGAAGTAGGTCTACCACCTAGGATATATCTCGTACCGTAATGAGTTCCGTCACGTCTGACACACTTCCGCCACACCACATCTTTTCGTGCCAAGCATGACGCACTTCCACCACGCTTTTTATACAAGCTTTTTATGTTGGCATCAAATGTCGCTGAAATATTTTTATGTTCCTGGTATAATGAAAGTGGATAAAATACTGCTAGCCCTTTACCGAGTTTTATAACAAAGTTTATGCATCCGTCGAACTTTAATTTATGTGGAATCAAACATGACTTTAATGGAATGACCCTTCAAGGGAGACGGTTACAGATATATTCAAAGTTCGAAACAAAGCCGTTTTTCTCGTCTTTGAGTAGTTCCTCCTTCAGATAATCAGAGCAAGCAGAGGGTAGGTGTTCTTCCGTTCTGGTAATTAAAACCAACTATATTTTTACGTAGGCTATTTGTTTCGTCATCTGAAGAGGATGTTGAACATGTAGCTTTGATAGAATAACCTCCATAGGGAGACGTTCCAAATGGATGCAAAATTTCTAGCATAGTCGTTTTCCCCAAAACAATTCCTTCATCAGATAATCAGAGTAAGCTATGGGCATGCACACTTCAAGTAACCAATAAAGGGGAAATTTCGACATCTGTGAGAACCAAGCCTATCTTTTAGAAAAAGTCATGTACTCTTCTCCAAGCGTTCTCTCCTTCAGGTAATTGGAACAAACTATATCTCAAGGATTGCTCTTGTCACCTTGTTCAAGAGAGGGTTCCACAAACAGCTTCGATGGGAAAATCTCTTCTGGGAGACGGTTCCAGATGAATGTGAAGGTCCGAGCAAACCTGTTTTTTTTTATCTTCTAAACAATTCCTCCTTCATGCGATCAGAGCTAGTTGTAGGCCAACGGACTTGAATCTCTGGACAAAGTTGTTTGTTTGGCATTCCTACGTAGAAGTTCTTTCTTTCAGACATGCAACTAGGACAAGCTATATGCCTACATGTTTACCTAGTCACCGTGATAAGGAGGAAAAAAACCCTCAGAAGAAGCTATACATGCCGCATTGTCCTGGTTGTTGGATTTCAGATTATAAAATGGTTTTGTTTTAAATTATGAAGCTATTTGGTCATTACAAGAATGTTTGGGAGTATCAATGGTGGTCAAGATTTCTATTTAGTATTGGAACAACTATCTTAAAACATAATTGATTTAGAGACAATCGAATCTCTCTCATTAGTCAATTTTGATGGTTTATTTTATATTTTTCCTTATTTGGAATATTCTTTTGTTTTGGATTGCTGAGTGTTCTTTGTGGATGTTGAACGTTCTGTGTAGTTAGCTACGAAAAACTCTTCCCTGCAAATTACACTCTTGAAAACAAAAATCCGTATAATACTTTTATTTGTATATTAGATTCCGAAGACATAAGTTGACACCTTTTCCTATCTTTTCCCCATTTGTTAAAGGAATAGCTAGAGTTCATTCCAAGGACAGTGTGCTATATTTGGGTAACACTAGCCAATATGACAGATAGAGGAGCCGATTAAGAGGGGGGTGGTGGTTGAAAAACCTTTCTTTGTGCTTTCATTAAAGTAAAATCGAAAAATGGCACCCCTACTTTAAATTTTGAAAACTGTCTTATTTGTATCTTCAATAAAAAATATTAGCCTTGGTCATAAATTTTATTGAATTGGCGCCACTGGCTACAGGTATTCCTTAATTTTAAGCCACATTTCTCGATTAGTTGATGATCAGACTCAATCAAGTCATTTCCCTGCGTTCAACTTCCACTCAGTCTCCCAGACCTATACTTACTCCCTCTCAACAGGGACTCCATATTATTTTCTTGACGGCGTATCCTAAGCTACTCTATGTACATTGTATGGGCTTTTGGCTTATTTTCCTTGATACTGGGCGATGCTCTGTGATGAGGCTGGATGCGCCCTATCTCAGATACTTTTTTGTCAATTCTTTTCTTTTTCAGGTGTTTCTACTGCTACAGTAGAATTTTTTTAACTAATTCTATGTTATTTGTCATTTGTATTTTATCATATATAACTTTGTCGGACATAGAAATCAACTTATAACAATGAAGTAGGAGACAGTAGTCTCGCCCCTTAGAAGGAAAGATTCCAAGGTAAGTATTTTTCGTAACAGCTAAATTAATAATTTTTCTCACAAATCAAGGTAGCGAATATTTTCTATGTTGTAGTTTCACCTAAGCGTTTGATTCACCTGTTGCCGAATCTCTGACTATAAGGTAGTTATACTAAGAGGACTCAAACTATAACGCAATTGGCCGAAAAAATGGGCAAAAATCAGAGGTTACTGCTACCCATCCGAAAAAGCGACTTACTTCGTTTTTCAAGATGAGCGGGGGGGGGTTTAAGACCCCAGTTTTGGGTTTTGATGACAGTGATTCCGATCGCGCGCACCTTATTTCGCCCCAGCACCATCCTGAGGGGTTTGATGCTCTTTTTAGAAATTTTCGAAAATTCGTTTTCGCAAAAAACTTCGACTATTAAGACGAACTTACATAATAGTTTGTCATTTCTGAATCCTCTTTAAATGAAAATAATATCTCACAAGACGATAAAATACAAATCGGTTACAATGGCCTGTAGTTCGCACTTTACTATGTTGCAGTTACTGCTGCAACCTGATCATATCGATGGATGCTTGATCCAGAACGCGATTGAATCATATGGACAACAATGCTACCTTTTGGAGTTTGACAGCAGCGAAAACTGAGAAAAATTAATGTCGGAGCTCGATGGAGTTCAAATGGTAGCTTCCGACATCTAGCCCATGAGCAAGTAAGTCCTTTGAACCAAAATTAAGGGGGGAATTCAACAAGTTAAAATAAGAGTATAATTAAAGCTGAGATTCTGATTCTCACTAGCAATGACGTCCTTTTTGATTCTCACATTTGTTTTTAAATTAAAAACCAGAAACCATAAACCATGAAGCACAAATGAGAAAACAGGTTTAAGGCCGTTGGATACAATAATGGGTCCCCTTTCTCCTCCATTATTAACTTTTCTAGCTTGTGTGACCAAACTATTAAAGATTGATTGGGTGGTCTTGCCATAGCTTGTAGAGCTTGGATAAGAGACCAGAATAAACGACATAAAACTAAAAGCCGACACCTTCTTTACCGAAAATCTTAGTAAAAACCACAGTTTTATAGAATTAGCAGTATGATCATTCTCTATCTCTCCCATTATAAAAACCCGGACAGGGGTGCGAGTGCTCCGGAGAACGTTTTTGCAGATAGAAACATAGGCGTTATCAGATCTTTTCGCGGGTAGACAAGTCAGATTTCTCTTGGACACGAAACAAGTGGAAACCCGCTATTACGAATAATGCACTTGGTAACCATTTCTCAGTGATTGACGATAACAAACTAATCCGCTAAGGCACAAACAAGTGGGAGGAGCTTTTTGTTCGCACCGAGACCGAAGACCAGAAATTATCTGCGATAAGCTTACTGTCTATAAACTGTGGTAAAAACCATGTAACTTCTTCTCTCGTTTTGTGCCAGATATAGAGATATTTAGATTTAATGAAACTTATATCATAAAAAAGTGTCAATTTTGTTTTTTCATTGAAACAGAGCAGGCTTCTCTTTTTAAAGTCCCTAAAATATTCTAGCGCACCTTCCTAGAAAACATTAAAATCAGCTCAAAAGAATTGTTATTGAATAAATTGACCGCTCTAGAAGTTTCCTGTTGTACTAGCCACCTTGATTGAAATCTTTGCCAACGCAGGATGCATATTCATTATGCTGCATGTACATTGGATAGACAGCGGTTTGCTTAATATTTCGTAAGAGATTGTGGGTTTTCTTTGTTTTAAACTTACCTCTTCTTAGCTTTTCGAACTGATGGCGCATTTAAGATCCCCTATCAATTTGTCAAAATTGTTTCGGAAGCTTCCTGCGGACTTAGGAAAATTTGCTAATAGATCCATTGTCTTTGAGACTATCAGCCGCCGTTTAGACTCACATAAAATGACATTTTTGGTATCGAACATTCTAAAAATGGTATTCTTTTTTTTATCTTACGTTTTCTTTTCATTTGGGAGCATATTTGTTTAAGTAAGCCTTAATATTATAGGTAAATTCCAACTAACTACAGTAAATTTTGCCAAGCAAAAAGTACCAGCCGACGTCATTTATGAAACTCTAGTTGATAGTCCGAATGGTGATGAAATTATCTCGTTTTTCTAAGAATAGAGAAAAAAGACTTTGCCCACCAGGCGGTGGGAAATACGGTTCCCGAGGCGAAATTCAACATCTGTGAAAACCTTGCTTCTTTCGAAGAAATAATAAATTAGTTTAATTTTTTTGTCTTGTTGCATGTGTACTAAATCAAACGATTGTCCATTGTTACAACAAATACAGACTCAATCAAAAAGTTGAACCACTTTAGGGCGGCAAATTCTTTTTTCAAAAATTCTTTTTTAAAAAGCGTTAAATTTTTTTTTTAAAGAACTGTTAAAAACAATTCATTTTTAAAAAGCGTTAAATAGTGGTTAAATTACCTTGCCAACAAGCTCCAACTGCTGCAGTTGTGTTGAGGCCAGGAGCAGGGTGTAAGGGCCAATCATCAATAATTTCTGGATTTCTAGCGTCTGATTTGAATAAAACACCATCCACGTACAATTGAATGTCTTGGTCTTCAACGTTAACTGTGTAGTGATGCCATTCGTCGTCACATACCTTAAAACAGAATTAGTAATAATTAGCACGATATTCACCAATAGAGTTAATAGCAATAGAAACACTAGGGTAGGAGGGGTTGGGGTCCAAAGTGGCAAAATCACAAATGCAGTTCACCAGTCAAGAATAGGCTAAAGCTGATAGCCATATGTGTGACGTCTGACTAAAACTGCTTTTTGCAGGGAATATGTTTTAATTTTGAGGAGCCTAACACTGTTCAAAAAGTTTTTGGGGCTGAGAGGAATTGATTACCCCATTTTTCTATTAGAAGTTTTTTTTCTCCATAGATACATATAGAGATAAACATTCCCTATGAATTAAGGAGGGGATAGGAGGTCTAAATCAGGAGGGAGGAAAGAAATAGTCCCATTGTTTTGAGCAGTAGGAAACCAGAGAAATGTCTTTACGCGAGTAGACTATAGCTTTCAACTTTCTAGTCATTATTTCATTAAAGACTGAAGTTAAAAAATTCTTTTAGATCGACTTTATGAATTTTGGTCCTTTACAAAGCTCCTTTTAAGGAGCTCTGTAAAGACACTTCTCTGGTTTCCTACTACCGAAAACAATGGAACTCTACGAAAATTATTATAAAGAAAGGTAGCTCCGTGGACCTCTTTTATTGCGCAGTAACAAATTTCACCGATTATACTCGACTAATTAAGAAGTAACAACCATGTTCAATGGGTCAAAATGGATTCATATGGGTTTTTCTACTTGGCGACTTGCCAAGGCTGTATTACAGCCAACCAATCAGGTCATTTTAAGACTCGACTCTTCCGTGGTAGCTATCTTTGTGACTCCCTTTGTAATGATATTTGTAACGACTATTTGCAACACCTAATGCTGACGTGAAAATCTGTTTTCATAACTATGAGAAAACACCACGAAGAAATCAAACAGTTCGTGGTAACAAACTGTAAGTAAGGAGCGACCCGGCTGAATAGTAACCGAAACTCTAAAAAACGGAATTTTGATACCAATAGATACATCAAAAGTGACAGATTTTCATGCTGATTTCAAATATATGAGTTTCATCAAGTTTATATCTTACCCATCAAAAGTTACGTGCCTGAGAAAATTTATCTTACTTTCGATAAAAGGGGGAAACACCCCCTAAAAGTCATAGAACTTTAATGAAAATCACATCATGAGATTCAGTGTATCAGAGAACCCTACTATAGAAGCTTCAAGCTCCTATCTGCAAAAATGTGAAATTTTGTGGTTTTTTTTGCCAGAAGAAATATCACGGAGGCGTGTTTATTTGTTTTTTTTTTCCAGGGGTGATCGTATCGACTCAGTGCTCATAGAATATCGCGGAAGGGCTCATTCGAAAGGAAATTAAAAGTTCTAGTGCCCCTTTTAAGTGACGAAAAAACTGGAGGGCAACTAGGCCCCCTCCCACTCTCATTTTTTTTAAAGTCACCCGATCAAAATTTTGAGATAGCCATTTTGTTCAACATGGTCAAAAATAAAATAACTATGTCTTTGAGGATGACTTAATCCCCCACAGTCCCCGCGGGAAGGTCTGTAAGTTATGAACTTTGCCCAATGTTTACATATAGTATTGGTTATTGGGAAATATACAGAAGTTTTCAGGGGAATTTTGTCTGGTATTTGGGGGGGGGGTCGGAGGGTAAGTGGGAGGAAGTTTTCATGGGGGAAGGGACATTGCTATGAAGGTGGCGTCGGATTTTCCAGCACTATTTAAAAAAACGATCAGAAATTAAATAAAAAAAATTCAACTGAAAGTAAGGAGCAACATCAAAACTTAAAACGAACAGAAATTATTACCTATATGACTGGGTTCGCCCTCTAGTCATTACCTCGCTATTTACGCAAAGTTTTTTTTTTGTACTTTCATCAGAGCTATTTATTCTAATTAACGGCCTTTGTGATTAAGGGGTCCCCCTCCCAGTGTCCAAAGTCACTTGATCAAAATTTTGAGATAGCCATTTTGTTCAGCATAGTCGAACATCTAATAAATATGTCTTTGAGGATGACTTAATCCCGCACAGTCTCTGGGGGAAGGGCTGGAAGTTATGAGCTTTACCCATTGTTTACATATAGTATTGGTTATTTGGGAGTATACAGACGTTTTCAGGGGGGACTTTTTCTGGTGGGGGAGGGTCGGAGGAGGAACTTACGCAGGAGCATCTTTCCAAGGAGGATGTTTTCATGGAGGAAGGGACATTTCTATGAAGGGGAGGCCGGATTTCCCAGCATTATTTAAAAAAAACTATCACAAATCAAATAAACAACTGAAAGTAAGAAGCAACATTAAAAATTAAAACGAACAGAAATTACTACGTATATGAGGGGGTTCACACCCCCTATTCAATACCTAGCTCTTTACGCTAAAGTTTTTTTTGTGTTTTCAAAAGAGCTATCTATTATAATTAAACGGCCTTTGTGATTCAGGGGTTATTCTTAAAGAATTGGAACACAATTCGAACTTTAGCGTAAAGAGCGAGCTATTGACTAGGGGACGAACCCCCTCATATACGCAATAATTTCTGTTCGTTTTAAGTTTTAATATTGTTCCTTACTTTCAGTTAAAAAACTTTTTTTTTAGGCTAGGGCAAAAATGCATCATAATGTGTTGCTCAAAGTAACATTATTCAGTTTTACTTTTTACACCAAAAATATAGCTCAAACCATGAATGACTTATGAATCAAACAGTTCGTGGTAACGAACGTGGTAACGTGGTAACGGCTCAATGGTAACCGAAACTCTAGAAAACGGGTTTTTGATACCAATAGATACATCAAAAGAATCAGATTTCAATGCTGATTTCAAATAAATAACTTTCATCAAGTTTAGTACTACCCATCAAAAGTTACGCGCCTGAGAAAAATTTGGCTGATTTTCAAAAAAAGGGGGAAAGACCCCCTAAAAGTTATAGAACCTTAATGAAAATCACACCATCATATTCAGCGTATCAGAGAACCCTACTGTAGAGGTTTCAAGCTCCTATCTACAAAAATGTGGAATTTTGCATTTTTTGCCAGAAGAAAGATCACGGATGCGTGTTTATTTGTTTTTTTGTTTGTTTTTTTTTTCCCAGGGGTGATCGTATCGACCCAGTGGTCCTAGAATATCAAGGGAGGGCTCATTGGAACGGAAATTAAAAGTTCTAGTGCCCTTTTTAAGTGACCAAAAAAATGGAGGGCAACTAGGCCCCCTCCCACGCTTATTGTTTTCCCAAAGTCACCCGATCAAAATTTTGAGATAGCCATTTTGTTCAGCATGGTCGAAAATATGATAAATATGTCTTTTAGGATGACTTAATCCCCCGAAGTCCCCAGGGGGAGGGCTAAAAGTTATGAACTTTGAAAAGTTATGAACTTTACCCAATGTTAACATATAGTATTGGTTATTGGGAAGTATACAGAAGTTTTCAGGAGGGTTTTTTTTCTGGTAGTGGGAGGGAAGGGTGGGTCGGGGGTTATGTTGGAGGATCTGTCCATGAAGGAAGTTTTCATGGGGGAACGGAAATTGCCATGAAGAGGGCGCCGGACTTGCCAGCATTATTTATTGGTTATTGGGAAGTATACAGACATTTTCAGGAAGGATTTTTTTCTGGAGGGGGGGGGGCTAGAGGAGGGGGTTACTCTTGAGAATATTTCCGTGGAGGATGTTTCTTTGGGGTAAGGGACATTTCTATGAAGGGGGCGCCGGACTTCCAAGCATTATTTAAAAAACGATCAGAAATTAAATAAAAAAACAAGTTTTTTCAACTGAAAGTAAGAAGCAACATTAGAACTTAAAACGAACAGAAATTATAACGTATTTGAGGGGGTTCTCCCCCAAGTCAATACCTCGCTCTTTACGCCACAGTTTTTTTTAGTGCTTTCAAAAGAGCTATCTATTCTAATTAAACGGCCTTTGTGATTCAGGGGTTTGTGAGTGAAATTTTTTTTTAACTTTTAACGTAAGAGCGTGGTATTGACTAAGGGGAGAACCCCCTCATATACGTAATAACATATACGTAATAAAAAAAAAAACAATAAAAAAACAAGCGATACGGCTCAATAGTAATCGAAACTTTTAAAAACGAAATTTTGATGTCAATAAAGTGTATCAAAAGAATGTGTTTATAATGCTGATTCTAAATATATAAATTTTATTAAGTTTAGTATTACTCATCAAAGGCTACGAGCCTGAGAAAATTTACCCGATTTTTTAAAGAGGGGGGAAACATCCCCTACAAGTGAAAGAATTTTAATGAAAATCACATAGGTTTTCAAGCTCATATCTGCAAAAATCAGCAACTTTGTATTTTTTTGCCAGAAGAAAAATATACGAATATAGAAGTTAGTTACGCAAGTTAATTAGTAAAGACATCCATTTAGCAAAAGAAAAGTAAAATTTTTATGCAAATTTTGTTTACTTTTTCAATGACGGTTAGCCAAAATAAAAGCTGCATTAACTAAAAAACGATCAGAAATTAAATAAAAAAAAAAACAAGTTTTTTAAACTGAAAGTAAGGAGCGACATAAAAACTTAAAACGAATAGAAATTATTCCGTATATGAAAGGGGCTGTCCCCTCCTCAACGCATCGCTCTTTACGCTAAAGTTTGACTCTGTCTCACAACTTGATTTTTTAAAACAATAAAAAACTTTAGCGTAAACAGCGAGGCGTTGAGGAGGGGACATCCCCTTTCATATACGGAATAATTTCTGTTCGTTTTAAGTTTTAATGTCGCTCCTTACTTTCAGTTTAAAAAACTTGTTTTTTTTATTTAATGATATGAATGACTCAGGCATATCATTTACTGACTAATTTACCGTGAATGACTCTGTTTTCCTTCTTACACCAAAAATCTAGCTCAAAGCGTAATGATTTACGGATGACCATGAATGGCTTGTGACTATGAATGACTATGAATGACTGCAATAAAAATTAAAAAGACATTTCTTGCATTTCGAAAGATACTGATGTCTCAAAACCAAATAACGTCCTAACACAGAACATAGGAAATCGTCCCTGAATAGTTGCAAAATATGTCTTGACGGTTTCACACTTTTATCTTACTCTTGCGAACTTTCAATGTTTCTGTGTAGCTAAAAAATATACATTTGCTATAAAAATAAATAAATAAAAGAATAAAGGAAAATAAAAATAGAAACCTTTTATTGAATTTTATCTTTATTTTACTGTGTTTAGTCTAGTAAATTTCATAAGACTGAAAAGTAAATCTGTCAATATTATCTCCTAATGATTCAAATTTATGACTTCTCTTTCGGGAAAGCGTCATAACATCCAACCGTCAGGACATCCAACGTCATAACATCCACAAAATCCGTCATAACACCGACAAAAAATCCGTCAGAACCACCAACCGTCACAACATACAAAATTTTAAAACTTTAGTTTTTTGGAGTTTAGGGGGGGGGGAAGGTACCTAGGTTAGGTTACGTATTTAATATATGCTATGCTTTACCCCACCCCCCTGATGTGCAAATATATAGTCGAAATTTGTTTCTAAACTATTATATACTTATTACTATTATATAAACTTAAATTATTTTGGATGTTATGACGTTTGTTGCTCGTGACGGTTGTTCGAAATGGTAGCACCCCTTCTCTTTCAAATAAACAATGCTCAGGGTTATTTTATATTATGCCAAATCTTTGCCTTATGTATCAATAGTTCTGTTGTCTGAATATGTGATCCTTTAAACTGGCAAAGTTAGATAAATGCATACAAAATTTAAGAGAATGTGTTTTGATTTGATGACGGACCCGGATTGTTTCTATACTTGTTTTTTGGATTCCAAGCGATTGGATTACTTAATTTGTACCGTGTCAACACTTGCTATGAGATTAGTTTGTTCTTAGCAAACATTCCTATCGTCCCCTACTTAATAAGATTGCCGAAGTAGGTTTAGAGAGGTTTACTAGTCGATAGGGGTTTGAGGGGAGATTTGAATTCTAAATTAAATTCTTCCTCGTTGATACTAATAGCAGATCGAGATGAAATTGTCCTGAATTATTAAATTTTGCTTTCTTGATTTGACGTTTAAATTCTAGATGTTATTTGATGATTTTGAAGCCCCTGAGGTTATCTAGTCCCTAAGGTCTCCTCTTAAGTTGTAAACTTTTGGTAAATTTGAGTAGTTTATTGAGTTTGAACTGTTGTAAAGTCAACAGATTTCTAAAAAAAAAAGAAACGTAGACAATAAGTGGAAATAAAAATTATGGAGTGACACTGCCTATTTAAGTGTAAACAGAAAAGAAAACTGTCTGGCCATTTCCACTGTCTCTAATGATCGGCATAAACAAAGGATGTTTTTATTTGGGGGAGGGGGGCAGGGGGTAAGTTTTAAAAAATAAAACTATATGGAATGAATAAAAAATTATTGGAAAACTATAAAATCTTGAGATTCTGGGACGTGGGGGTCTAAGGGCTTATGCTTAGTGAGAGGGCCGAAGACACTCTGTGTAAGCATCTTTTTAACGAGATAACGTTAGATTTCCAGCTTTCAGTTTAGAATTTATTAATATGCTAGGTAATTTTTCTACCTTTTTTTTATAATATTTGCGTTTTTTAAAATAAATTCCACCTCTTCTCCTCTCAGTAGCTCTAACTTAAAAAAAAAAAAACTACTTTTAAAACATTATAAAATTCTAAGTACCAACTAGACTTTATAAGTTAATATTAATAAGCAGCCAAAAAAGTGGTCTTTGCATAATTGTACTTCTACCTTTATAAATTTCCTTAACCAACTTAATTTTTACAAATTTTTGCGGTGACTTTTAAACTTGGTAAACTGGTTTATTAGAATACAAAGAAAACTTTCAAAATCAGAGGCTAAAAATATTTGCTCTTGACCTGATAACAGGATTTTGTGATCAGAGGCAACGCTGTAGCATTGCCTATAGTAAAGGCCATGCGGCTCCAATGTTTTGTTATTTATTAATTTTATTATTTTTTTCCCAGAGGCACTTCATATGGAAGGGGTCGTCGTAGAAACTTCAAAGGGGGCTCATTCGATTGGAAATCGAGAGTTCTAGTGCCCTTTTTAATAGTCGAAAGTGATTGGAGGGAAACTAGCCCCCCCAAGCCCATCATTCCCAAAACACATCCAGTCAAAATTTTGAGACAGCCATTTTGCTCAGCGTAGTTGATTTCCAGATAGAAAATACATTTTTGAGGAGGACACTCCCCCATAACCCTCGGGGCAACGGTTTTTAAGTTATGCCCTGGGGGCATAAAAGGTTTTTATAGAAGGTCTTGTCGTAGAAACTTCAAAAAAAGGCTCATTTGATTAGAAATTCAAAGGGCTACTGCCCTTTTTAATAGTCGAAAGTGATTTGAGGGCAACTAACCCCCCTCTCACGCCCACTTTTTCCCCAAACACATTTCGAGGAGGACACTCCCTCACAACCCTCAAGGTAGGGGTTTAAGTTATACCCTAGGGGCATATAAGGTTTTTATAGAAGGCGTTGTCGTAGACACTTCAAAAAAGGCTCATTCGATTAGAAATTCAAAGGGCTAGTGCCCTTTTTAATAGTCGAAAGTGATTTGAGGGCAACTAACCCCCCTCTCACGCCCACCTTTTCCCCAAACACATCCAATCAAAATTTTAGAGACAGTCATTTTATTAAACGTAGTTTTAAGTCCTGGAAATTAGGTCTTTGAGGATGACAACTCCCCCACAACCCTCAGGGCAAGGGTTGTAAGTTATGCCCTGGGGGCATATAAGGTTTTGTAAAGACAACGTTGTCATAGAAACTTCAGAAAGGGCTCATTCGATTAGAAATTTAAATGACTAGTTCCCTTTTTAATAGTCCAAAGTGATTCTAAGGCAACTGATACCCCTTCCACGCCCACCATTTCCCCAAACACATCCAATCCAAATTTTGATATAGCCATTTTGTTCAACGTAGTTGAAAAGTTCAGGAAATTATATGTTTGAGCAGGACACTCCTCCCCCCCAGTCTTCAGGGACAGGGGTTATAAGTTATGCCCTGAGGCATATATGGTGCTTATGGAAGGAATGCTCGTATAAACTTCAGAAAGGGCTCATTTGATTGGAAATTGAAAGTTCTAGTTCACTTTTTGAGCGTCAAAAGATATTGGAGGGTAATCAGCTCCCACCCCCCCAAACCCTTTTTTCCAAATGCATCCAATAAAAATTTTAAGATAGCTATTTTGTTAAAAATAGTTCAAAGATCATATAACAAAAAATCCGGCGTTGACACAACCCACCAGGGCCCAGGGGCAGGCGTTGTAAGTTATGCCCTGGGGGCATATATGGGTTTTATGGAAGGGATTCTCGTATTAACTTCAAAGAGGAATCATTTGATTGGAAATTGAAAGTTCTAGTTCAATTTTTAAGAGTCAAAAGAGATTGTAGGGCATCTAGCCCCCCCCCACGCCCTTTTCCCCTCAAACCCATCCGATAAGAACTTTGAGATAGATTTTTTTAAATAGTTCAAAAAACCTCACCCTCCCCCCCTCTCCTACTGTCTACGCTAAAGTTTCCTTCTTTATGCCAACTACGCTGCCCCCACCCCAAAGAATTTAATAAGGTAAAGTTTTGTATGGGAAGAAAGTTAAAAGTTTCAATAAATTTCGAGGGGACGTTAAGACACATCAAAATACACTAATAAGAACTAGATAAAGAATTTTCTATCCAATTACTCCCAGAAATTCTCTCAAACTGAAAATGCTAAAATACTTAAAATTACAGCCATACTTAAAATAAGGTTAAAATACATACTTTGCGATAAATCCTAAATAATTGTGGCACAAAAAATCCGAAAAATGGTCTAATCAAAACGATCCTGTTCTTTCTGCATCAACAAATGAAATAGCCTAACTACTGTCTTTTGAAGCTATGTTTTCGATCCATTCATTGTTGCGTGAAAAAATCACGTTTGATTTATCAAAGGCATGTAATTAAGTTGTCTATAGCAAAGTCCATAAGGCTTCAATGTTTTATTATTATTAATTAAAAAAAAAACTTGCATAAAAATAAGTTTTCTAAAAAGTAAAGAGCCATATTGAACTCAGGATAAACAGAAATTAATTCCTATTATAGTTAAAACTAAAAAAAAAAAAAAAAAAAACTAGAAATTACTGTTAAAGAATAAACGAAACCTCGAACGAACAGAAATTAAAATTAACTATCTTACAAACATAAAGATAACCGGTGCAAACATAAATGAATGAATAATCTTATATAGCTTCAATTTTTTTTATCATTTCCCCCCCCCCTAGAGGTGCTTTATATGCAAGGGTTAAAATACCATTTTGTTAAAAATAGTTGAAAGGTTAAATAACAAAACTCTGATGTCGACAAAAACACCCCAGGGCCCGGGGGCAGGAAGGGATTCTCGTATAAACTTCAGAGAGGGCTCATTTGATTGGAAATTGGAAGTTCTAGTCCAGCTTTTAAGAGTCAAAATTGATCAAAGGGCAACTAACCCCCCCCACGCCCTTTTTCCACAAAATACATCAGATAAAATTTTGAGGTAGCCATTTTGTTAAAAAAAAGTTCAAAGGTCAGATAACGAAAACTCCGGGGTCGACACATGTTGTACAAACATAATATTTGTAATATAATTCGTTTTATAACTAACTAATCATTAGTTATAATAATTATATATACTAATTAATCATAAGTTATACCCGGGGGGCATATATAGCTGTTTTGGAAGGAATTCTCGTTATAAAACTTCAGAAAGAGCTCATTTGATTGGAAGTTGGAAGTTCTAGTTCAATTTTTAAGAGTCAAAAGTGATCGAAGGGCGACTAGCCCCTCCCTCACGCCCTTTTCCCCCCAAATACATCAGATAAAAATTTTGAGGTAGCCATTTTGTTAAAAAAAAATCAAGGGTCAGATAACAAAAACTCCGGGGTTGACACATGTTGTACAAACATAATATGTGTAATATGATTCGTTTCATAACTAATTATTCATTTGAAAAAAAAATAAGTTATTTAAAATTAATGAATCAATACAAATGTAGAGCATTGACCTATCATAATCTGTTCAGAAAATATTGAAAAAGTAGTCAATGAAAAAAACGCCAAACCTTATTTCGTTTCAGACGGATGGATAAACCCATCCGGTAAAAATTTGAGGTGACCATTTTGTTAAAAATAGTTCAACCATCAAATATTAAAACTCCAGGGTCGACACAACCCCCCAGGGCCCAGAGACAGGCGTTGTAAGTTATACTCTGGAGATATATATGGTTCTTATAGAAGGGATACTCGCATAAACTTCAGACAGGGCTCATTTGATTGAAAATAGAAAGTTCTAGTTCACTTTTAAAGAGTCAAAAGAGACCGAAGCTTAATTAGTCCCCACACGCCCTTTTTCCCCAAACCTATCCGATAAAAAATTTGAGATAGCAATTTTGTTAACAGTAGTTCAAACATCAGAAAATAAAAACTCCGAGGTTGACACAAACCCATTTTTTCACTTTGATACCAGTTTTTTGGTACTTTGATGAATATTCGATTTTTTTTTAAGTTTGATTTTGAAATAAGGAATTTTTAAAAACTTTTTGAAATTTTTTTTTTGCAATCAAAAGCGAACAAAAATTAATTAAAAAAAACTTTCGCTAAAGTTTTACGCTAAAGTTTAACCCTGTCTAACAGTTTTATTTTTTAAACAATAAAAAACTTTAGCGTAAACAATAAAAAACTGTCTCACAATTTTATTTTTTAAATAATAAAAAACTTTAGCGTAAAGAGCGAGGCATTGAGGAGGGGACAGCCCCTTTCATATACGGAATAATTTCTGTTCGTTTTAAGTTTTAATGTCGCTCCTTACTTTCAGTTTAAAAAAAAATGTTTTTTTTTTTTTTATTTAGTAATACTTAAAGATAATCCAATTCGAGGACATTTAATCCTTCTTGGCCTCAAGTCCCCAACATACAAAGAATATCTTTACGAACATTTTGAAGTATTTTTATACCTTAATCAAAATGAAAAATCAAATGAAGTTAGAATTGAACCCCCCCCCCCCAATATTTTCTTAATGGATAAAAACGATATGGGTTTCAAAATCTTTTCAAATCAGCCTAACTGCAGGAAGGGTCACCAATTACCAAACAAGTTTTACGATCTTTCTTGTAAATTAAATATAAAAAACAAGTTTTTTATAAACAAGTTTTTATAAACAAAATATGAAAAACAAACTATTCCGTACATGAAAGGGGCTGTCCCCTCCTCAACGCCTGGCTCTTTACACTGAAGTTTTTTATTGTTTAAAAAAATAAAGTTGCGAAAAAAAGTCAAACTTTAGCGTAAAGAGCGAGATGTTGAGGAGGGGACAGCCCCTTTCATATACGGAATAATTTCTGTTCGTTTTAAGTATTAATGTCGCTTCTTACTTTCAGTTAAAAAAAACTTGTTTTTTTTATATTTAATTTTTGAACGTTTTTGAATTAATGCAGGTATTGATTTTGGCTCACCGTAGATCAATAATTAAAACAAAATTTGCATATTAATTTTACTTTTTTTTTGGTTAAATGGCTTTCTCTAAAGCTGTTTAATTTTATTTACGAACGTTTTTATTAGCAGTAAATATACGTAACTTGCGAATTAACATACGTAACGACCTTCAATATTCATATTTGTTTGATACGTATATTAGTGAGTTCACTCCCTAGTCAATACCTCGCTCTTTACGCTAAAGTTCGAATTTTGTTCCAATTCCTTAAAAATGACCCCTTAATCAAAAAGGCCGTTAATTGGAATAAATAGCTCTTATGAAAGTACTAAAAAAAAAAAATCTTTGGCTTAAAGAGCGAGGTATTGACTAGGGGGCAAACCCAATCATATACGTAATAATTTCCGTTCGTTTTAAGTTTTGATGTTGCTCCTTACTTTCAGTTGAAAAACTTTTTTTTATTTAATTTCTGATCGTTTTTTAAATAATGCTGGGAAATCAAGTGCCTTCTTCACAGCAATGTCCCTTCCCCCATAAAAACTTCCTCCATGGAAAGATCCTCCCACAAAACCCCCGACCCACCCCCTCCACCCCCCACTACCAGAAAAAATCCCCCCTGAAAACGTCTGTATACTTCCCAATAACCAATACTATGTGTAAATATTGGGTAAAGTTCATAACTTTCAGCCCTCCTCCCGGGGACTTCGGGGGATTAAGTTATCCTAAAAGACATGGTTATTATATTTTCGACCATGCTGAATAAAATGGCTATCTCAAAATTTTGATCAGGTGACTTTGGGGAAAAAATTAACATGGGAAGGGGCCTAGTTGCCCTGCATTTTTCTGGTCACTTAAAAAGGGCACTAGAACTCTGAATTTCCGTTTGAATGAGCCCTCTCACGATATTTTAGGACCACTGGGATACGATAACCCCTGAAAAAAAAAAAAAAAATAAACACGCATCCGTGATCTTTCTTCTGGCAAAAGTGCAAAATTCCACATTTTTACAGATAGGAGCTTGAAACTTCTACAGTAAGGTTCTCTGATACCCTAAATCTGATAGTGTGATTTTCATTAAGGTTCTATAGCTTTTAGGTGGTGTTTCCCCCTTTTTTCGAAAATCAGGTAAATTTTCTCAGGCGCTTAACTTTTGATGGGTAGGACTAAATTTGATGAAACTTACATATTTGAAATCAGCATTAAAATCTGATTCATTTGATGTATCTATTGGTATCAAAATTCCGTTTTTTAGAGTTTCGGTTAACAGTGAACCGGGTCGCTCCTTACTTACAGTTCGTTAACGCGATCTGTTTGATATTTTTTTTGCTGACCGGCTAAACATTCTTTTTCTCTCTCGCTTTCAAAAATTTTACTGACCAATAATTTGCAGATTCTGTTAAAGAAAATGCAATATTTTCATTGTTGTCGTGTTGAAAGCAAAGAGCAGAAGCAAAAGGACGTATCAAAGCTTTTCTTTAATATTAGAGAACAAGAGTTAGGTTGCTGGGTTCTTCACACGACAAGTTTTCAGTAGCATAAAAGAAGACAGGGGTGAGAAAGGGGGGCAAATGCTCCCCTTAAATTTTGAAAAAAACATTTTGGAGAGTTTTCATTGAAAAATGCCTTATTTTGGTTTTTCATTGAGAACTGGAAAATCAATAAATTTCCACCATGCCCCCCAAAAAAATATCGGATTGACACCACTGCACCCTTTTAAACCTCCTTAAAGCCTTGATATATATTTTGAGCAACATAATTTTGATTTGTCATAACATCATTAAATAGCAAAATGAACTGCAAAAGTCGAAAAAACGTCAAAACTGCCCCCCCCATAAATTTTTCAAAGTACATTTTGCCCCCTCCCCTATATTTTCGTGAATTGACTCCTCTAAACATGCCGCATTTTGAATTAGCGTTGTCGAGATAATAACAGTGGATTAAGACGCGTTTATAGCAACACATTCTAAATTTCCAACTCGTTTTCAAAGAAAGTGTACAATGCACCCTTTCATTTTGGACACAAAGAAATCTAAAAGCAAATATTCTCTACTTCACAAGATGAAGTGATTCTAGCCCGTAAGGAACTGAAAGTTCTAAACTGTTTTAAAACAGTTTGAAATAAGTCCTTTTATTTCAGTTTTGATGATATCGAAAAAGTAAAAAATATCCACTAGGAACAGCTTCTTGATAATGAATAAAAATGACAGGACTCTATTGTAAAAAGTCAAAATCGATAATCAACCAATATCTTCTTTGGAGAAAAATTGTTGCGAAATATTCTAGGATATTAATTCTTCGTGACAAAGAAGGGATCCTAAGTACACAATCTCACATTTTAAGCCATGACATATTTGACCAAGACAAATTCAATAGACCGATCAAACTGACATAATGATTAAGAACCAAATTAATCAACCTCAATGGACAGGGCCGAATTAGCACTTTTCTCAGATCACATATCGTCTTACTAAAAACAAAATAGTGCATGACGTTTTTTCCGTAATTATACCAAAGAGCAAAAATCAATGAAGGTTTTTGACCATTTGGAAGAACAGGAAGATATGTCGTCGAACCAAGATCAGAATACTAAAAGCTAATGTAATGACACCATGGTTCCGAAGCATAGTCGCTTCCAAAGACAGAGGAAGATTTGTCTAATGTTTTCAGGGGAAATGTCTAAGAATAATCTTGGGTAGCCTACCCGTTTGACTGACCGTCTATGAAACAACAAGCTGTGCAAAAACATGGTCCTATATTAAGACGGCTAAGACGATAGGTTAAGACGCTAGGCCCCGTTTTACGGATGAAAACTGACAGATTACCATTGACAGATGCCATTACTTACAATCAAATAGAAGCATAATGGAAGGGAATGAGGAGAGAATCTTTAAAGCGATTGCCTGTGTGGCATCCTGGGTCAACCAAAGACAAGTGTGCAGGGTGCGGGTGGGGGGGGGGAAATCAATGAAGAGCAAACACAATTAATAAATCTTCAAATATGACATTACATATTGTGCAAGGCCGTATCCATGGGGGGGGGGGGGGGGGGGGGGGTAGGTAGGGGGTTTTAACCCCCTCCGAAATGTTTGTCTGACTCGTAAAAACGTAACAAAATGGATATAAACAAGTTTTGTAAGCGTTTTTTTGAGGTATTTTTGTGTAACCCCCCCCCCCCCCCCCAAAAAAAAACTTATTTTTTAGTAAAACCCCCTCCGAAAAAAAAATCCTGGGTACGGCCTTGATATTGTGTTTCGGTCTCAGCCAAGTCAAAACAGAACACCTAGTAGTTTAACAGACTTCATCAATCGACAACATAGGCCTGACAAGCATAACGGAATCCTCGGATGCGTATAAGAAGATTTGTGACATCAGTTAAAAACCTGAAATTAGTTATTCTTCATGCGAGAGGCCCTTGTGGCACCCTTGATTAACCAAAGATCAGTGTTTTAACCTTGAAAGATATCAAAATGAAAATAAAAATACAAATTTTATCTCCAAATCCACTAAAAAGTAAAAAATATTCTTTTTTGCCAACAAGAAAAAGGAAAGCATAGGGCGGTAATGTCATGTAGCCTAAATATTTAAGGACTTAGGCCTATACGATACCAAAATCTTAACTACAAATATAAATACAATATACATAAATATCAAGTAAACGAATGGCTATGTAATGACCGTCCCTCACTTTCATTTGCAGCCTTTTTTTCAGGTTGCACGGTTTTTTTTTTTTTTTTTTTTTTTTTTAAATGAATTCGGGGAAAAAAAAAAAAGGATTCTTTAATTTTTTATTCCGCTTTTTGGTGTTATCAATTCCAACATTCACAGTTTCACTCTATTATTCAAGGACCTTTACTTTCAACTATTTTCAATACTAACGATTCTCGTTTAGTGAGTCGGCGGTTTGAGATAACATGTGATCTCACCTTTATGTTTTTTCAAAAGAACCAGAAACCGTATCATTAGCTGTAAGCAGATAAGTCAATTCACTAGTGTGTAGAAAACCTACATAATTACAATATGAATTAAAATTATTAAAAAATTATGAAATAACTGAATTAAGTGGGTTAAAAACTGATTCATGTCATCAGATATCAATTGACACGAAAACTTAGCTCAATCGGTTCACCGGAAGTGGGTGATGTATTAATAAGAGGATTTTAAATTCGATCTCAACAGAAGAAGCTAAATAAAAGTATTTAAAGAATAACTTTTAAGATGATACTTGTATTGCCTTATTCCACACTTGGCAAAGGTTTGAAAAGAGTTAATCTTACTTCTCTTGAAACAAGACCTAGTTTTCACACTCGTGATTTGGACTTAAATACCTTCAATCAAACTTACTTCTCACACAATTCTACTTCTCTTGAAACAAGACCTAGTTTTCACACTCGTGATTTGGACTTAAATACCTTCAATCAAACTTTGATTGAGGCGTTCTCCCTCTTTTTAAGAAAAAAAAAAAATACATTAAGCCTTCACTATGCATGACTTAGAAGCAAATACAAGAGATCCAAGCGACAGTTTTACTCAGGGGCACCAATGGAGGGGGTGAACCCACCCCCTAGATTTTATTGCCCCCCTCCAGATTAGGAAAACACCTTTTCTTGGAATTTTCAATGAAAAATTGAAAAAAATGCATTTTTGTATCTCCAATACAAAAAGAAAAAATCCTTCCCCTCTCCATATTTTTTGCGAATTGGCAACCCTATTTTTACATATTTCAACTCTGAGACACAAAAACTCTTTTGTAACATATTTTATTGCCCATTTTAGCAGTAACATGTTCATTTTTCCTCTTGCTGGAGGGGGGGGTGAATCCTTCTTTTTCAGGTAATATTGTGAATAAAGGGAGTAGCGATAATAACACTGAAAAAAAAAAAAATACATTTAACTAATTCATTTTAGCTTTTATGCAATACTTAGCAGGTTCGGAATAGCTACTAGTTCAGAAGGAGAAGAAGGCGTGGTCTCTTTCTAATCGTCTTATACGTGAATTATAAAAATATAGAACCTAGTATTCCCGATTTTGTATAGGGTTGCTAAGCCGTAGAATCCTTATGAGCCTCATTATACCAACTAAGATGGGGCTTAACTCAAGCGGCTCAGTGAACACCCCCCTTAAAAGAAAATAATGCAATTATAAGGAAACACAAAAAAATTAACAATAAAGATTACGATTGCTTAGGGAAATAAACAAGATTATTCAGTCAAGCACTGTCGAAGAAAGAACAGGAGATCGTATCAAAATCCCTCGCCTTGAGCATTCTACGATTTGTATTCTAGAGAATAAAATTTGAAATTCAGATATATTTCGTTCCCATTTGGGCTTTAACAGTTCTCTGCTTCCGCATTTATTCAATGATAATCTTGAAAAAAAAAGCAAATATCACGAGGAACACTCCTGATATCATTTAAGAATGCAAAGAACCTAGTGAAAATTCTTTGCTATCAAAGTGTTCCAAACTAATTTATCAAAGGATCCCATATAGAAATGTTTCACAACAGGCTAATAGTTCACAGAGTCCTGTGATACACCGCAAAAAATCTAAAAAGAAAGACAGAAGAAGAAAAGAAATATTGTTGGTCTGGAACGCTCCTTATTACTTTTCCGGAAGGGAAGCATTGAGCTTTCGGACAAGCTTACAAAGTTCTCAGACATGTAGTATCACTTTCGACTTCTTTTACATGATTTTCCCAAGAATGGGGCTATTTTAGTCGATATTATTATAAAAATGCTCCTTACTCACCATCCTCCTGTGTTTTAGAGATTGTTATTAAAATTGATAAACAATGTCTTCAGCGGGAGGGAGCAAGTTGATGCAAGACATAAGAAATTGTTAAATTCTGTTTCCAAAATTGTTCTTAATTATTGGCATCTGGGCTTTTGATTAGGTGGGCTTTGAGTTTAACAAAGATAGATGACTCTGTGACCAAGCAAAATGATTCAGCCTTCTGTATTGTGGCTTTAATACAATACCTGGTAAGTGATTACCGTTCAAAAAGCGGTAGTTTCCCATTATGCAGACACCTCTAAAAAGTCAAGTTTGGTTAATGCTAATGAAATAAAACAAAATAGGATGAATATATAATAGTTTATAAACAAATTTGGGCTATATATTTGCACATTGGGGGGGGGGGT